>CABHPQ010153011.1:32853-45122 GCA_902168405.1 Peromyscus aztecus | reverse complement strand
AGTAGAGAGAAGAAGGAGCTAGTCCTGACTGAAGAAGCCCCATACAGTAGAGAGAAGAAGGAGCTAGTCTTGACTGAAGAAGCCCCATACAGTAGAGAGAAGAATGAGCTTGGAGTTCAGAAGATTACTGTGCTGTACTTCTGAAGGAAGTATTTTGAGAATGAGAAATAGTCCCCAGAATCTCCAGCATTTCAATGCCTGGTCCCCAGTTGTTGGTGCTGTTTAGGGAGGCTTAGGAGTCGTGGCCTTGTTAGAGGAGGTGTGTCGCTAGAGGTGAGCATTTAGAGTTTAGAATCTGGCCATTTCTAGTTTATGCCCTCTGCTTCATGTTTAACATACAAGATAGGCACTTGGCTGATGCTCTGGACCCATGAGGGTTGCTGCAGGCTCTGCTCCCCTGTCATGGATGCTAACCCAGTGGAACCAGAAACCCTTTCTTATTTAATTTGCCTTGGTATTGGGGTTTTATCAATAGAAAAATAACTAATACAGTTGCTAAGACTGGCTTTATTTTAAAAGGTTTATGCACATTCATACCCACCTAAAATCAAGGGATGGTATTCATGGCCTTTAGGTTCAGTATTTCTTTGTAAGCTCC
The DNA here is from genome assembly GCA_902168405.1 of Peromyscus aztecus. NCBI lineage: Eukaryota > Metazoa > Chordata > Mammalia > Rodentia > Cricetidae > Peromyscus > Peromyscus aztecus. The sequence continues at coordinate 44,524 of CABHPQ010153011.1, read as the reverse complement.
AGCTCTCTGAATTCAAAAATATTGTACTAATTTATTCTGGGAGTAAACGTCAGATGTGCACTGTCAGGATATCCAGTGAGGACGGGGGTATCTTCTGCAAAGGAAATTCCTCAAGGACTTTGAATAGCACTATTCATCAGGAATCCAGCAACTAAACATACCCAATGTCTAAATCTCTCATCTTTTATTAAAGGTCCACTCCCAGAGTTACACAATAGGTTCCAGAAAACTAGCCACTTGTATAAATTTTTATTTGTACCTTTCAAGTTTGTGTGTGTGTGTGTGTGTGTGTGTGTGTGAGAGAGAGAGAGAGAGAGAGACAGAGAGAGAGAGAGAGAGAGAGAGAGAGAGACAGAGAGACAGAGAGTCAGACGGACAGACAGAGACAGAGAGACGACCAAAAGACAGTGAGACAAAATCAGAGAAAAACAGAGGAGACAGAACTTTTTTATTTCCAGTGTTTGATGATTATAAAATATCATTGAAGTATACAATATAATTGTCTATAATCTTAAGAATCTTTTTGAGTTGCAAAGTAATCTCTAAGTGGTAAGAATTCATCTTTCTAGTATTTTTATTAGTATAGGAAGTTAACCTATTACAATTTCCTGTTCTCTAATGTGCTTTTCATTTACATATATAAAAGATTTCTCAGGCATTGGTTAGTTAAACCCAGACATACAAATTCGAGTGATCAGGTGTTCAAACTTAATGCATCTGATAATAGAGCCCATGCCGTGATTGCAGGAAATGCCCCTCTCCTCACATGTATCATTACTGATAACACCCCCGTTCTAAACTGGCTAAGCTTAATATTCTTGAATTTTTTCACTGGTTTTCTGAATTACTGGTTTTACTTCTGTTATTGTGATAAAATACCCTTACATAAGGCAAGTTTGGTGAGAATGGATTTTTTATTTTATTTTTTTGGCTTACAATTCCAAGCTGCAAACCATCATTTTGGGAAAATCAAGGCAGAAACTCAAGCAGGTCATCACAGCCACAGTTGAGAGCACAAAGAGAATAACGCATTGTTGCTTGTGCACTTGCTCTTAGTCAGCTTTTCCCTCTATGATACAGTTCAGGATTCCCCTGAAAAGGGAACGGCACTGCTCACTGTGGGCTGGCTATGGCCTTATCAATCCACAATAAAGATAATACCTCGTAGCATTAGCTGTGTTATTAAAGATATTTATTTATTTATTTATTATAAAGCCCACAAGCCGACCTGGTCTAGGCAATTCCTTAATTAAAGCTCTCTTTCCAGGTAACTCTAGGTTATGCTGACATTTAGAAGTATGTGGCATTGCGGGTTATATTATATTAGCTATTTTTGCCAGACTACTGGTAATTCCTATTTTTGTCTGGTTGGAAGTCTTCATATGTTGCTATCTATCTGGGATTGTTTCACAAGCTTCCAAAATAATGTCTTTAGTCTGCTCTTCTCAGTTTTGTTTGTTTGTTTGTTTTGCTTTTGGGTTTTTGTTTGTTGTTTTTTGAGGGTTTTTTGTTTTGTTTTGTTTTGTTTTTTGCTTTGTTTGTCCTTGTGTTTGGGATTTGTTTGTTTGATTGTTTTTTTCTAGGCAGTGTTTCTCTGCATAGTCCAGTCTGGCCTGGCCTGGAACTCTGTAGGTTAGGCTAGCCTTGAATTCACCTGCCTCTGCCTCCAAGTGCAAGGATTAAACCTGTGCATCACCATACCCTGCATCTTCTCTTAATTATTGAGAAAATTCCATGATTTTTTCAAATCATTTTACTTGCCTAACAAGTCCCTGAGGCTTGAAATGGGAGATTCTGATATAATTCCAAAACACAGCAATCATGTACCTCCCTAAGACTTCCCTCTTCACAGCCTTTTTTCTTAAGTCATGGATTTCTAAGCTAAGTGCCTAATTCCATATCTAGAGCATAGCAGTAAAACTTACCCTGGTATTGATCATGGTATTCAGGTGGTGGTGGTGTGTTTTGCTGGCCACTAAGATGGGAAGCAGAAAGAGAACACACCTCTTTTCCTCATCACCTTGTCGCCCTGTAACTGTCCCTTTCTTCTGGCCATCGTTAGCACACAACCCTGTGTTCTGTGTCCAGGCCCCTGAATTTCTGCCACACACATTGGCAGGTTAGTTTCTTTAAGTGCACAGCCCTCCATTACAGAATCAGGGAAGTTCCAGCATCTGAGCTGAGCTTCCAAGAACCTTTTAATGTCACTTTGCTCTCTTGACTTGCAAGTGCCTGCCAGGAAACCAACCCCTCCCCACTTCTGCCCTTTCTGCTTGATGTTTATGATGATTCTGAACGTGCTACCTCTGGCCTCACCCTGTCCATATTTCTGAAGAAGTTCCCTGAGGATGCCCAGTTTCTCTAGACCTTCCCACATGCTGTACCCTACAGTTCTTAGGACAAGGGAGTACAAAGGGTTTAGATCTGAGTGCATCTGAATAATAAGAGTCAAGTTTATGATTGACCTCAGGTAGACTAAAAATAATTTCATCATCATTTATAGCTGCACCCTTGTGTCATTCACTAAATGGAATCCTCCATTTTAATACAACTTTATTGAAATATAATTCAATGCTATGCAGTTCATTTATTTAAAGTATATAATTTAATAATTTCTTGTGATCTGCTAAGATTTTATTAGGGTAAAGTTTCAAAATGTTCATTTTTTTTACCATATACAAGTGTTTCATCTATTCCAGTTTTGTTGAAGAATGATTGAATATATATGTGTGAGTGTGTGTGTGTGTGTGCTATACAACATGATGACATGACACATTTTATACATACTGAAGCGATTACCACAACCAAGCTAACTAATATATCCAGCATATGACTCAAGGTGGTTACCAGATTTGTTATGGTAAGAATAGTTAATATCTACTCCCAGGAAAATTCAAAAATACAATAAATTATTGACCATAGTTACCATGCCATAAGGAGATCATCAGAATTTAGTCACCCTGTAGCTAAGCTTTTACCCCTTACCATCATGTCTTCATGTCTCAGACCTGGGGAACTGCCAGTCAACTCTTTGTTTCTGAGAGTTGAACTATTTTAGATTCTACCTGTGAGTGAATTGGTACACTATTTTCCTTCTGTCTTTCTGTCTTAAGTGTCCTCTAGGTGAATATATGTTCTTAGCAATAAAAATTTTCCTACTGTTTTAAGGCCAAATTATATTCCTACATATCATACACACACACACACACACACCACATTTTCTTCATCCATTTGTCTCTCAGTGGACACCTGTCTTCTTTATCTTGGGTACTGTAAATAAAGTTATAGTAAGCATCGGAGTGTTCATATCTCTTGGAGATAATAATCTTATTTTTCTTGTATGCTTACCCAGAATTCAGATTGCTAGATTATACAGTGGTCCTATTTTTAAATGTCTAAGAATCCTATACAGTGCTTTTCATTAAATACATTCCCACCAACAATGCACAAGTGTTCCTCTTGTTCTTCTGTTTGTCATACTCATCCTAACAAGTGTGAAGTGATAGCCTGTGGTTTTTGTTTGTACTTCCCTGATGATTAATGATGTTGAGTATTTTATCATAAACCTCTTGGCTATTTATATTGCTTCTTTGAAAAGAATGTTTGGGATGTAGCTCAGTGGTAGAACATCTACCCAGCATGCAGAAAACCTTGGTTTCCAGCTGTGATACTTAAAAAAAAAGTCTGTGTAAGACCTTTTTCCATCTTTAAAATTTAGGGTACTATTATTTTGCTATTAAATTATATGGGCTCATGAGATAGTTTGAATATATTATAGACATATTGCCAATATTTCTTCTCTCTTTTCATTTTTTTTATCATTTCTTCTGCTAGGCAGAAACTTCTCCATTTGTTGCCAAATAATATCCTCACATATATCTGTTCATTGTTGAATGGAAATTCATGTGTTGTTTCTATATTTTGCTTCATAGTAATAATCCAAGAATAACTCTCTTCATTTTTAAAGTATTTTATGTACATATATGTTCATTTTTCTTACATAAATAACTAGGAAAGAATGGGGTCATTGTGTCATAAGACAACTACATGTTTAATTCCTAAGATATTGCCAAGGTTGTTTCCAACTCAGGCACTGTGTTTTACATTTCAAATAATGGCTCCAATGCCCCTGCATCTATAGTAAGAAGCCTTCCCTAATTTTTCAATTATAGTCATCCCAGTGTCTGTGAAGTGATAGCTCACTGTGATGTTGGTTGGATTTTCCATCCCTGGTAGCTAGCCATGTCGGCTGTTTCCCCATGATTTTTGATCAGTTGTATGTCTTCTTTGGGGAAATGTCCATTCAGATCCTGTGTTCATTGTTTCAGTTAGATGTTTGTATTCATGCTATAGAATTGGAAGAGGGTTCTTCTGCATTGAAGCTCTTCCACCCTCTCAATACCCTTCTGGGATATCCAGAGAAACTCTCTTTGAGTTTTGCCTTCTGTGCAGAGCTGCCTGGCAAAAGGGCATTAGTACCTTGTAGGAATGCCCCAGAAAGTTCTTTCTCTGAAACTTCTTGGTTTTATTTACTTTTGGTAAATCAGACATAAGATGTTTATACATCTCACAAAGAGGAAAAAAAGCAGGGTGAATGTCTATGTTTCTAACCCTAAGGCAAAGTCCTGTCCAGATATCACTGTATCATTTTCTCCCTACAACCTTTGTAGAAACCCCATGCTTTTATCCCTGATGCATAGCATAGGGCAGCAGAACATCCCCAGGAGCCAGGTCTGACTTCACTAATGTTTTGTTGGGAAAGAATCATGATTATTTGTTTATACATGACCTCAAAAATCCCAAACTTACTCCCCCCTCCTCTCTCTCTCTCTCTCTCTCTCTCTTTTCCTCCCTCCCTCCTTTCCCCCCCCCACCCCCGGGTGTGTGTGTGTGTGTGTGTGTGTGTGTACATGTTTGTAGAGGCCAGAAGTGAACCTTAGGTATTGTTTCCTAGGCATCATTTATTTGGGAGGGTGGGGGGAGGGGGGCAGAATATCTCACTGGCTTGCAACTAGCTTCGTAGGGGAGGCTAGCTGAGCAGCAAGTCCCAGGGATCTGCCTGTCTCCACCTGCCCGATGCTAGAATTATAAACATATACCATGCCCAGCTTTTTTTTCTCATGTTTTGGGGATTGACTGCAGGTCTCCAGCTTGTGAGGCAAGCACGTTAGTGAGTGAGCCGTTTCTTCATCTCCTTCTATATGGACCCTTATAAAAAGTGGTTTCCAGTTCCTGGCCTGGCAGAGAATGTGTTGCAACATCTGATTCTGTAACTCTACATTAACATGGATCTTTTCCATGGCATCTGTCATAAAGCTACAGCAACTTCAAAGGTCCATTGTTGCTTCTACAGAGATATTCTCTCCCAAATGCAGCTCCTTTTTTGTCCAAGGGTGGTGACTAGCAGAAGCCACAAGGCACTATTTTCTTTAAATGATTAAACAAAAGTTTTTCCCACTTTACTCCAAGTGTCCCAGTTTCCACAGACATCTCTCCCCACTCAGAAGAGATGACTTTGCATTTGTGAAAGTGTGTGAGCAGTTCAGTGTCTCGTCCACACCATCTCTTGTGCCTGCATGTTCTACTCGAGATCACTCCACTTCTTATTTTTGAAGCTCACTGTTACTAAAGGAACAAAATAGAAAAGAGTTTTGCTTCTTGACTAGGATCATACTTTAGATTATTCTTGGAATCAAAATGCATAGAGTATATGCATGAGCATAGAGTGGTGAGGAGATGCTCGTGGCTTTGTAATGAAGCGATGAGAACGAAAGCTCAGCGATGCCTCTCACGATCTCGGTCTCGGTGTTAACTGAATGAGCCTGGGATGTTTCTCACGCTGTAGAAGATCCCATCTGACAATGTTTATTAATTGCCTCGTGGGACACCTGACATGCAATTCTCATTAAATAGTAGCAGCCATTATTGCTGTCACTGTTGTTGCTTTTATATCATTGCTGTAATTGTACTGCTGTGAATGAGAGATCAGTGCACAAACTTGAATGTCATGGCTCTTCATTCACTGTGTGGGTTGTAAGGTGAAATGGCTGCAGACGAAAGACAAAGACTGTAAATAATTGAAGAGAGCTGAGAGTGAGAGAAAAGCAGAAGCCGTCTGTGGTGTGCACTTGTTATCTAAGAAAGACAATTGTGTTCTCCCTTCTGGCCTGTGGATGCCAATCCTGAATATGGAATTCAGACCTCAGAGCTCATAACCATTCCTAGGAAGGCTGGGAGTCTATTTTTGACACTGGAAAACAATTTTCAACTTAGGTTATTGGAAATAAAATGAAACACTCATTTCCACTAAAACAAAAACAAAAAGAAGCACCCCACCCCCCAAAAATTGATGCAAAATATCACCAGATCTAAAGGCCGCCCTATCTGGTTTGCAACTTCTTGTCTCAAAGCTGTGACTCTTTCCTGGGGAAGCACTTTCTAGAAATTTGAACTTATTTTTGTTCACAACTAAAGATGGCTTCACTATTTCACTTGAACAGTCATCAAAATTTGTCAAACAATTCTCTTGTGCCAAGCACTGAACACGTATTAGAAATGAGTGATAAAGAGTGCTGCCCTCAAGGTCTTGATTTAGTAAGATGGACCAACATGCCCTAAAATCATCAGTTACTGGCATGATCAGTGGATGTCACCTATATCTCGGCAGCCTGCCATGGATGAATAGGAATATGAAAGGGACTCAAAAGAGAAGCAATACTCCATCTACAAGGTGAAATGCTGAACATGTGTCCCAGTACAGAAGTAGTGGGTCCAGGTTCAGATCTAGAAGGGCAAACAAATAGACCAGCAGGCAGCTGAGTAGTCTGTGTCAACAGCAGAGGACAAAGTTGAACTTCAGCTCCAGGGAGAGTCATGAAGCACACTACTTACCCACTAATGTAACAAACACAGATGCCACATGATAAGTTGATATAAGGCCATGCCATCTCAATGTTAGGGTTTCATCACTTTATGGAGTCCATCTGAGGAGGTTATACTTTTTCCTTAGTCTGGCATGTCTTATAAGATCATGGATCTGGTTTCTCTAATAAGATTTTAATATGCCCATGTGTGTTTAACAGTTCCAGTTCACTCTAATAAGCATGTAGAGTGGCTTCCTCTTTATTCATTTATCAGCCTACGTTCACCTGACAGACTGTGCAGTCTCTAGTCCTCCCAGGGCTGCAGTCATCTTTCTCCCTTGAAATGGAGTCAAAAGCCTCTTATAAAATGTTGTTTCCTAAAGCAAGACATGTCACAAGCTGTTGAGGGCCATGATGTAGATACAGCAGGTAGCAATTGATAATTTAGATGTCAACCCACCAGGTAAATAATTCTCTGATGGAGAAGAACCCCATTCAAGCAAGGCTTACAGGATTGCTGACTATGAAAACTGTTACATCCATCTGTAATTTCATATGTGCAAAAATAGCTGTGCATTTTCATGTAATATGTACATGTACTCTCATGATTATGTCTCAATCATATGGGCACATATATCTGTGGATGATCAGGAAGATGACTTCTCATTAATCTGTATAATTTTGATATATAGAAAATATACTAGGATATGCTTCATAACTAGATCTCTTGTTCCACAAGGAATGTAAGACACTTAGACCCTTTTTTTTAATCATAGCTCAGACTGGCATAAAGAAGACAATTTCTTTTCTGTTCTAAGATAAGTCACATACTATCGGCTGGTTTTGGGCCTCAGAACAAATTCAAACTAGACTGAATGTCTCTGTAAATGGATCAGAAATTAAAACTTTACAGATATGACAGATGTCTAACCAAGGTTATTAACACAAAGCAACCTAAAATACTATGCGAGTTTCTCTAGCCAATTCTGGCTGATAACACAGACCAGCAGCTACTGCCCAGGAAAGTGCCAAGCACCATGTCCCCCACCTATGAGTTGCCATGGTAAATGGCTCTTTTCCTTATTGTTTACTTAAGGAATGTGCTATTGACCTTCACATGTAGCTTTTGTAATTTTTTATTATTGCCAAAGCCTCTTGTTAAATATGTATTGAACTGTGTAGAATGGGGGAGAACTAGAAAGCATTGGGTCTTGGAAGGAATTAGAGCTGCAGAGAAGAAATAGAGGGAAAAAGAGAATGAAGAGAATTCGAGCTGAAGATGAATAGAAGAAAATGACCCTCAGGTTGTGTGTGAGTCTTTTCCCCTCAGATAGACAGAAAATTGTTCCTAAAGACCCTCAGATAAGAACCTTTCCTAAAGTCCCACTCCAGAAAAGTATTCTCTCAGTAACCCTGGCTGCAGTACTGAGAGCAGGTCTCACGGGCTGTGGAAAAGTCACAGCCTGAGGAAATGCTATTTTGGTATGATATAGCATAACTTAGAGTACGGTACAGCCTTATCTCTTGATTCTTCCTATTTCTATGTAACACCACTCACCAAATTCCCTGACAGTCCCAACTTATCCCGGCTTTATGTATATGACTGAATTCCATTCAGAAATATGATGTGATCTCCCAAAAGTAACTTTATACTTTTATATAATCTTTTTATCCACAAGTCTTGGCAGATTAAACTCTTATATATAATGCCTGTGAATGTAAAGGAGTTGGGTGTTTTTTTAAGATAACACAATTATGGAAGAACACAAAATTAAACTAATTTTCATACCTTACTAGTCTAACCGTATTTGGAAAAATACAGAATTACTTTTTTGGTTAGATACTGAGGATCATTACCAATATTTTATTGTTCTTCCATTATTTCACTGTCTCTGAAGTGATATTTAAAAATAGAGGATGAAGTTTAATTTGGGGCTTATGAAGAGAGAAATGTATACTGTGAATTCAGTTTCCAAGTTACAGCTGCTGGTTGAGGAATGTCAGCTTCTTCTCTAGTGCTCCAGTGCTGAGTCTTGTGTTGAACTGATATTTTAAACAAAGCATGCAATTTGGGAGTGAATTTGGAAATTCTGAGAAACTCTTTTGCAAATGACAATTCACACTACTATCTTTTCAGAGGCTTCCTTTTGACAATTACAAACCAGTCCTGCTATGGTCATAATCCAGTAGATACACATTGACCTCTCTCTTGTGCTCCCCGCTATGTCTGAGGAACAGCAGAAAACTGGCTCCCTGCTCTCACAGTCAATGTTCTGATGGTAAAGGTTATACAGCTGGTGACAAATAATAAGTTCTCAGACTGTACCCAAAGACCAAAGGCAGCTAAAAAGTGAAATATCTGACTTACATGGGTAGAAAAGGTGATGATCCAACATTTTTCTCTTGGGTAGGCTCACTTTTAGCTGTTTCCTGAATGATGTGAAAATGGTAAACATGTAGGGATATGGAAGACCAGCATTCCAAGAATAGGGCAGAGGTTTTAGAGTAAGAAAGAAGTAGACACATTTTGTTAAGAAGAGAGATAGCAAGTGTGCTCAATGTCAAATCATGGACAGTGCCAGGCCTTATAAGGCATTCAAAGGCATTCTGGGGGCATTGGAAGATTATGAACATAGACATGGAGTGCTCTGCTTCTTCTCTTTAAAACAGTGCTGTGATTATTGTGTTGAAAATGGTAGCTAGACATCAAGAACAAAGTAGAATGTGACATATTGATAGTTTGAGTCTGCCTGTCTATAGCTTTAAGCATGAGGGAAGACCAGCGGATTCTAGATATGGTTGGATTTGCTTGTTTTGAGATAGGCTTCACAGGGTATCTCATGGAGCCCAGGTTGACCTTGTACTCAATAGTTAACCAAAGATATTCTTGAACCTCTGGTCTTCTTGTTTCCATCTCTTAAGTTCTGGGATTACAAACATGTCATCTTGGTCAACTTATGTGGTGCTGAAGATCAAAATCATGGTCTTGTATATGCTAGGTAACCACTCTGTCAACTAAACAGCTCCCAGCCCCTAGCTGCTTTGATGGGGCACCTAATGGCACTAAGGCAACTGTGTTACCATCCACTGTGAAGGGGTGATAGGCTGGCATAAGGACAGCTTTATTAGTGGTGTCTAATGTGCTAGGGACCAAACAGGCAAAGCTATGTCCAACCATCTCTAATCTTTCCCCTTTCCTTTCTGACCTTGATATCAGAAAGGTCAGATTTTCTGTGTAGAAAAATGAAGACAGTGCTGTTGCCTATGCAATAGCTCGATTGATCACTCCAAAAACATTATATAAGCCCCTGTAAAATGTGATGTTCCATGTCAGACACAGGGGACACAGCAGTGCATGACTTCAGGATGGCAGGGGAAACAGTCAGCAGCTGAGTCCACACTAATGTGTGCTCTGTGCAGCATAGGACTTTTTGACTTTCATACTTGTATTTCAGAACAGAAAAATTTGAGGAGTTTTGAATGGGAGAATGAAAGCTAGGAACTGTAGGATGCCCAGCACCATCCTGGTTATATACTCACTTGATGGCAGACACACCTTCTACCCATTTGTGACTACAAAAAGGTTTTCCTGATACCATCTGATGACTATGAATTCCAACCCGTGATGCCTAAAGACAGTGACTCTCAGAAGCCCCAAGTCCATTGTCATTATGTCCATGATTCTAAAATATTTCTTTTCTTGCTATTGACATAGACAGCTTTCACATTTGCCAAGGCTCAAACACATGGAACTGAACCAACCTCCTGCTGATCCTTTTATCTGCATAGTTGAGGGGAGTAAGTATGGGGTTGGATGTTTTAAGCAGTCTGGGATACCCAGAGAAGGTAGTCTGATTGTTTTAGTTAAAAAATGTACCAGTTTGGATCATTTTTCAATGTCCCAAAATTTGACTCACTAAAATACCATGTGATCTTTCAAGGTCCAAATACATTAGATCATCACCATTAGAACATGCTCTACTCCAGATGTTAGCTCTGCTAAAATCGTATGGTTTGCATACATTAACTGCACAGGATACCTTGTGCTGCTCTCCACTGCCACCTTGACCTGAAAGTGTGGTGCTTGTCAGTTCAATGCATCAAGTGAAGACTGAATTCTAAAGCAGACAAACAGACAAAGACCAAGCCAGCACCACATTCTGCATCGTCAGTGAGCAGTGATGACTGGTCACTGGTGAGGAGGCTAATGGTGACTACTTCTCAGACAATATTAATTGTATAAAATCCTGGGCTTCTAATGCAGCCTGGGAGTCAAGCTCCCAGAACTGTTCCATGGTTGTATGTAGAATGCCACAGAGTAGTGGGGCTTTTGGAAATATTTTTATCTGAGGGTTAAATAAGGAAACACACATGCTTTCTAATGGTAACTTTCTATTTTACTTCATCTTAGAATATCCTCTCTCTGAAAATATCTGAAAAATCTCCACACAGCTACATTCTTTACATATAACTATATATCTCTCTTTACATACATACATCTCTTTCCTGCACAGCCATATATTTCTATATATAGTTACATCTCTTTTTTATATATCTCCACATCTCTCTTCTATACACATTTCTTTTCTCTACTCTGCTACATTCCTTCACACACTACTACACCATTCACTCACTCTTTATTCATTCACTCTCTTCTTCATACACATCTCTGCCCTACATATACATCTCTGACCTACATACACATCTCTTTTCTATACTACTATATTTTCTATGTCTCTACCCACTCGGCTACATCTCTCTTTCAGCACACACACACACACACACACACACACACACACACACACACA
>CABHPQ010153011.1:0-32843 GCA_902168405.1 Peromyscus aztecus | reverse complement strand
CACACACACACACACACACACACACACACACACACACACACAAACACACACATACACTCTTCATCAGCCAAATTCTGGACAATTATATGTTACATTTTCAGGCATAACACATGATAAGTCACACACTTTCTCTCAGGCTAGGGAGGTCACACTGACCAGCCAGTGAGTAACATTTGGCTGTGCATGTAACCTGAGTGGTCAGGGTTCCCAGACAGAAGATGACAGTTAGTTGGCTGAACCTTGAAGTAGGGAGTATGTGCAGATAGTCAATTATTGCAGGGAGTGATGTCTACCAAAGTTGCTTCATGTCTGACCTTGATTCAGCAATAAACATCTGGGAATTTGTCTTTGTGTATTCTCTGCAGGGGCAGCTAGCTGTTTTGAATTTGTTCTGAAATCTAAAATTAGCTGTCTTTGTGACTGAGAATGCTGTTAATTTTCTATGTCAGTTATGAAAAATATCCTGGTATTATTTCTATTCATCAGAATTGTACAGATTAAACAGAAATCATCTTCCTGACCATCTACAGCTATAAGTGTGCCCAATAGAAGAAATGTTTTCTCGAGATAAACACACCAGCAGTGGGAAAACACACCCATAGCTGTTCTTAGGGAAGCAATGCAGTGGCACATGAGAGAAGTTACAGACAGGAGCAACGGGTCATTTACAGTCAGTGACCCCACAGCTTTGCTAAAGGAGTTCCCCATCAGAGAGTTATTCATCTAGTGGGCCAACCTGCTGAATACTAGTTGTCACCTGCTGTATACTCCCACGGCCTCCTGTAAGGCTGTTGCTACCAGCAGCTCTCAGCACCCTTCCTTGTAAAATTCTCATGCAGGCATATCATTTGCTTTGATCTTATCCACCTCCAAACTATTCTCTGCTCCTTTCCCTAAAGCCCCCTTCCTCTTCCCAGGCTCCTACACCTACTACAAGCTTTACTGTTTTTAGGTCTAGAGAGAAAACACATATTTGTCTTTTTGAGTCTAGCTTATTTCTCTTAACACAATGATCTCCAGTTTCATCTATTTGAGTGTTTAAGTGAAAGTTATATTCTGGATATTGTAAAAATTTCTCTGTATTATTTATGTAATGCTTATGATAAAAATATGACATAATTTTTATTTTTTCATTTCATATTCAGATAGTTGAAATTAAATGTTTTGCCAAACTGGTGAAGAACAGGGTGTGGACTCATCCAGCACTGTGCCTTCAGAATCCATGTTCTTAGCTCTCCAGTGAGTTTCCTCTACAGCGGCTGACAACTGGTCACTTTATTCTTTTTCTGTTAAGTCCAGTGTTTGCTGTTACTCGTGATCAGAAATGGCATTTTAGCTAAAACTATTTACCTATCAAGACAGAATTCATCTTCATCCTGAAATATTAAGCTGTGAGTTTTTCTAAGGCCAAACATGGGGCTTCTGTAGACACCTGAGTTAATATGCAGTGAACCTCTGGGGAAGGGGAAAGTACTTGAAATCTGTCTCATCAAGAACCTTCCAGGCTCCTTTGAACTTTAATCAATAGCACTAGTACAGTTTTGCTTCCTCGTTTGCCTTTTCCCACAAAGACAGAGCACCCTTGCTTTAATGGAAATCAGTAGAACTGTGATGCTGCCATGTCGTTGGTGGAAAGCCCAGCCCTTCACCAGGAGTTTCCTTTGTTTCTCCTTTGGGAGGACACCTTTGTTACAGATTAGTTACAGGGCTGTTTGTTACAGATTAAAGTGTATGTAATGTAGTTTAATTCCATGTGTGTATATATTGTATGCACACATGTGTGTGAACCGATGTGCTTATGGACAGAGGCCACTAGAGGACCTTGTGTGTCCTTTTCTGTCACTCTCTGCTTTCTGCCTTGAGATAGGATCTCTCACCTAACATGGTGCTAAAATGGCAGCCAGCAAGCTCCAGTGACCCTCCTGTCTCCAACCCCACCCCCCAACAGTCCTAGGGTTACCAGCATGCATGAGACTAGATCTAGCTTTTTACATGGATGCTGGGCATGGATTCAAGCTCAGGCATTCAAGCTTGCACAATAAGGCCTTCAAGCTTGCACTCTTGCCCAATCGAGATACCTCTCCAGTCCTTCCCTGTGTTTTTTTTTTAATTCCTTCTTAGGAAGAGCTCCTTACAATAATCCAAAGCACACAGGTAGCAAACGATGTATTTCCCTTTCCTTCTAGCCATTGGTTCTCTCCTGGAGAGTAGGGTGAGCCTGGGCTGGGCCTCAAGTTGGCATGTTCAAACCTGGCACTGAGACTCTGTGCTGCTTAGAAAATAATCCAGAGGAAGATTTAGGTGTCTGTCTCCTTGACTGGTTCATGAACATGGAATAAAACAAGTGGACTAGCATAATCTTCAGCCAAAAACAAAGAAAAACAAACAAAACAAAAAATATAAAGAAAACCAAAAGAAAATAACAACAGAAATCTTAGGTCAAAATGAGGTGTGATAAAGACTACAACATCACTCACTGATAACACAACCAGCTAAGTACAGCTGTAGTTCATAGACATACATGAAATGCTGTCACGAGTATCCCCATCAGTCAAGGCAGATTTTCAGATATATTAAAGGCACTCTAACACTTGCATGTGTTTTATGTGGCATTTGAAAATCCTTGGCAAGAATTGGTTATTTCAGAGTGCTCAAAGGTGACCAAAGATATGTTCTGGGTCTTATATTGTGTTAAGCACTATTTTAATTATTATGGGTAGGTGGTTCATTTTGAAAAATCTTGATTTTTGTCTGGCTTCAATCTTTAGTGGTGCCCCCTTCCCACCTAATTTGTATTCTATGTCATAGGGCATCAATTAAGAATTTTTTCCTCTTAAAAAAGCAATTAAATACATCCTGTAGCATTAATAACACCCGTTTCCACTTAGGTCCATGGTGCTCTCAGAGGAATACGACTTTGTAAATCTTGCTTTTCACATTCTGGCTTAATTTTCCAGCTCTTAACTCTGCCGCTTCCTAACCTCTTTAACACTAGGGCTCAGGAAAGTGATGACTTTAAATTTACGGTTGTTAAATAGATTGTTAATGACCAAAAGAACCCATCAATCTCACTGACCACAATTATATTTTAAGAAGGAGACGGTTAATTACTGGACCATTTTGTTGATGGTTATTTTAATCACACTGACTGCCCTTCTTGGCGTGGAGAGCCATTAGGCTGGACAGGCCATCGTGGCAAAGTGGTACTGATGCTGGGAATTGGACTCTAGAGGACAATTTGTCAGTGTCCTTAGGAAGCTCAAAGCTCACTTTGTTGTGCTCACATGCAACTACTTGTTTGACCATCTAAAATCTTCTAGTTTCTCTCTCTCATTCTACTTCAATGTGCATGTCATGGGATCATTATTTAAGATGAGCTATTCACCCGTGTAACTCAATGAACCCAGAAGATAAGGACTTGGTTAAATCAAATTGTAGATTTTTTAATTTTGTTTCTACTGTTTGACACCAGATTATCGTCATGTGGCCACTGTAACATTTAAGCTTTCTTTCATGTTTTTCTCTTTAGCTTTTTTAATGCATGTATTTGTATAGTGTGTTCGTGTATGGCATGTTAGTGAGTACATAGATGCACATGTTTGTGAGAGCATGTGAAGGCCAGAGGACAACCTCTAATGTCATCCTCAGGAATGCCATCAGCCTTTCTTTGGCCTGGAGCTCATCAACTGGTCTAGAATGCCTATCCAGACAGGAAAAGGAATCTGTCTATCTGTATCTGTCACACTTGAGTCACAAGCACATGCTACCACACACAGACATTTGTATACAGTTTCTTTGGATCAAGCTAAGATCCTCATGATTGCAAAATGAGGCCTTTACCAACTGAGTCAGCCATCTTTGGATTTTTTCCTCCTTTTTGAAAATATTTAAGTCTACATTCCAACATTTGCCTCTGTCTCTGTCCCTTAAAAGCAGATTCACTGTAAGGATCCTTCAAATGAAGTTCCTCATAGTCAGCCAAGATGAGTTTACAAACAAGATAACCAAATATACAACATATAAAGAGCTTTTACTTTCACAAGGTGAGGGCACAACTGTATCCTGATATTGATGCCTACTCCAGAGGTGTCTGAGAGAGACCTACAGACCAAGTTGCCCAGGCAAGGGAACTCAATAGGCTTTCTTTGTTCCTGACATGCAGCAGGACATAAAATGTGTGTATGGTGGATCCCTGGTCTGAAGGAATTTACTTGCAGTGTACGGGATGGTCAACCTTTCTGATTTGTCTGTGGTGTTAGGGTCAATAACTCAGAATGGCTATGCCCCTTATATTTTAGCCATGGTATAGACTAGTAGTTATTTTACCCTCCTGTATTTTTCTGATCAACAATGAATACCCTTCTCATTGGAGCCTAGCTCAACAACTACTGTCTTTATCAACTTTAGCCTTCATAGAGAACAAATCTCCCCCCACCTTTTCATATCATATATATTATGGCTTTGGTTAATTGTCCATAGCTGCGTCTGGTCTCCTTGAGCATATACACAAATTCTGGTATGAGTTGTTTAATTATTTACCTGTAGATTGTCAGGCACTGAGAATGTACGTAAGTCCTTGGTGGAGGTGCATGCATGCCCTACCCATTTGAGTACTGTCTTGGCTATTGTTCTACCGCTGTGAAGAGACATGATGACCATGGAACTCTTAGAAAAGAAAGCATTTAATTAGGTACTTGCTTGCAGATTCAGAGAGTCAGTCCGTTATCATCATGGCAAGGATCATTGTAGCAAGCACAGTACTGGAACAGAACCTAAGAGCTACTTCGTGATCTGTAAACACAGAGGCAGGATTGAGATATGAAACCTCAGAGCCCATCCCTAAGTGGCATTCTTCCTCTAACAGGGCCACACCTCCTAACCCTCCGAATCTTTTCAAATAGTGCCACTCCCTGGTGACTAAGCATTCAAATATCTGAGCCTAAGAGGCCATTATTATTCAAACCACCATATTCAACTCCCTGGCCCCTATAGGCTTGTAGCCATATCATAATGCAAAAATGCTTTCACCTTTATAAGTCCCCATAATCTTTCAGTCTCAATACTGATCGAAAGTCCAAAATGTAAAGTCTCTTCTGAGACTCATGCAACCTCTTAACTGTAAGCCCCAGTAAAATCAAAATCAAAAACCAGATCACATATTTCTAACATACAGTGGCACAAAATATACATTACCTTTCTAAAGGGTGGAAAAGGGCGTAGTGAAGTACAGGACCAAAGCAAGATAAAAACCAGCAGGATAAAGTCCAAACTCTCATCTCTGTGTCTGATGTCAAAACACTCTTCAGATCTCCAACTCCTTTCAGCTTTGTTGATGACAGCACAGTTCTCTCTAGGGATGATTCCACACTCAGTATATAGCTCTCTTGGGCAAAGGGAGAAAGGATGCTTCCCTTTCATTGTTTCACTCTCTTTCACAAAACCCTCCAGTAAGAGTATTTAGGAGATACTTGAGAAATTCTGATTTAGACCCTTAAGATGCATAAACATGTTTGACTAATTTCAAAGTAATAATAGACCAATTGAATTTGTTCCCACTTGATATGAGAATTAACATAAACATTTTGCCACAAGAACTAAAAAGTGAACTTCAGAACTTCACAGGAAATGGATGGATGTACCATTGGGTATCCTCTCTTTGACCCTGTCCTGTGGGTTAAGAACCAGAAGGATTCTGGAACACCACTTTCTGTTCCAATGATTGGGTTCTGCAAAAGACTTCCAGAGTGAAGTTTGGAATTCTGTTTAGGAATATCCGACTGCAGCAATGCGGAGAACAAGCTATGGAAACCCCCGAGGATCCATTTGATTACCTCTGAGGAGTCCTTAGTCTCTGTCCAGAAGAAAATCATAGGTTCCGACCAGGTGCAGTTTCCAAGAGCTCCGCTGTGTTCACCTTCTCCACAAAGTTACTTCTCTGCTTGGGATAATGAAGTAACTGACAGATCAGGCCTGGCTCTTGACATTTAATGTCATCTGTATCTCAGCATCCTGTGATTGTACTGCCAATTAGCCATAATATGGTGTTTTAAGCACCATTTAGATATTATTTTTTAATAACCTCCTTGTTGAAAGCCTAAAGCGTTGCCTGAGATTCTAATCAAAGTTTTCATACGAAAAAGAGGGATAATATTAAGCAAGAACTAATAAAGCTTCTGAAAAATTCACTACAGTGTCTTTGACAGAAGAAGAACAACACACACCCTGCCAGTGTGTCCTCTCATTAGAGTTTACATTGATTATTTCACAGTGGCTGCAAACTCTTCTCAGTTATGTAGGTGCGTATGAAGCCATGAAGAATCAGTGTCTCCTTAATGAGAGCCAGGGAATGTATGTATTAAAAGTCCTTTAACCCTTGTGTAAAAGAGAAATCTTTCATTAGCACTTAACGGCTTGGGTTTAAAAAGCATGTTTCTTTGGAAAATATGCATAGCACATCCAAGATGTCTTCTCTTAGTTGGCCTTTCATTTCCTTTCTGAGGGGGAGAGGAACAAAGACTGGTGTCTCTTTTATGAGAAGCATGGGTTCTTCTGAAGAAGAGAAATGGCTAGGCCATGGTTGCCTGGTGAGTCAGAGACTATGCTCTGTGCCTCACCCACATGGTTTAGTTGGAGGGTATGGGGAGGTCTCATTCAGTGTAAGAATAGTTTTCCTAAATGGTCTGGGCTTACTATGCTGGGTTTATCACCTTTAGACTCTCATGGATTAACTTTTTAAGATTCAATTAAGCAAGCACATCCTTGGTATGTGACCCATACTACCATCAGAATCTTAAGAACAGTTGGGATGAGTGATATCTAGGTGGGATGTATCAGGAATCCTAGGCTGACTATTGACACCTGCTATCTAGTCCACTTCTCAGGAGCTCAAATCCAAACATTGTTGACCATCTTTGTATATTATCCTAGGCAGCATACCAAAGTCAAAATAAGAGAGTCAGATGGAGAACACAAAGACCAAGTAAATCTTCTAAGAGGGCATATTGGGCAAGCCAGTCACCATGACGTGGAGAGTAGGACACAGTCCCATTTAAGTGGTATTTACCCAACCCTTTCAAGAAAGATAAAATGAGGATTAGATATCCCTTTTCTAATGTGAAATTCATATTCAAAGAAGGGCTTGGGGGTTATGAAAGTAGCTTAGCAGGTAACAGCAATTGTTGCACAAATGTAAGGACCTGAGTTCAAATCCCTAGAACTTACTTAATTCTGGGAATGTCGAGAATGTCTATAACCCAGTGGAGTGGAGACAGGAGATCACTAGAGCTTGCTGGCCTACAATGTAGCTGAAAAATGGTAAGCTCCAGCCTCAGAGAGAAACCCTGCTTCAAGGGACATGAATGCATGCACAAACACACATGAAAATATAGAGAAATATTTCTATAAAGGTCTTGTCCATTTTGACTAGATCATTTGACCAATAGGCACAAGGTCCCAAGTTCAATCCCTGAGAGCTGCAAACATACACACACACACACACACACACACACACACACACACACACGCACGCACGCATGCCCATGCACACACACACTTTCACATTTTTACTTCAGATATTTCACTATACAATAAGAGGAATATTTACCAGTAAATAATACACAGACCTCATTATGAAATTGGGAATAAAATGAGCATGATCGTGAATACTGTGTAATCTTCTGGTACATGGCTATGCTTTCAATGTTGCCTTTTGATGGTTATACCAGTTGAAAGGCTAAAACACATTAAATGAACTTCAGATTCACATATAATACAGACACACTTTTCTCCTTATTGAAAAAAAATCTTAAGTTCTTTTTGTAAAAGAGGGCTCTTGATATGCACCACATATAAGGATTTAAAAATAATAGATTAGTAACTTTATAATATCCAATAGATATCTGGGTAGTATTTCCAACTCTGAATTACTAGGTGTGAATTTATCAACAGGCAACTTATGAATGAAAGAACACTCCTTCCTTTTTTCTTAGAGATTTCCCTCATGGCAATAGAATCCTTGAAATCCTCAGGGAACAAATTGGGGATAAAAGTTAGAAAGCACACCTGCCTTATTTTCCACGCTCTGAGCAGACCCAAGAAAAAAGACTGACTTTAATCAGAAAGGATTTTATTGATGAAGGTATCTCTCCTTCAGGCTAAACTTTGGCCCCTGAATGCTAATAACCCATCTTGTTTCTCAGAAGTAGCCTTCTGCATAAAACCCTGGGAGGGACCATGCTGGAATACATCTCGGAAGAGGGACTATCAGATGATCAATCAGATGTCTCCACCATCCCTTGCTGAGTTAGGAGGTGCTTGTCTGGCTTTAGGCTGCCTGTGGTTTCATTCTTGGGCAGTCACCTGAATGCCTTTGAATGCTTGGGAGAATGCAGTTTCTACTGCAAAACCCATCCCCTCACTGGCTCCTGCCAGCTGAGCCCTCCCTGGGCATTTGCACCCTGGTGTTCCATGCCTACCTTATCTGCACATGTGGATGTTTGACTGCCCAGGTATAAAGATGAGCGATCTGCAGCCTCCAGATTTTATGACTGCTGATTAGTACCCTGTTTGTGCCCCTTTAATCTGTTATTATAATAGGGCACCCTGACACACAGTTTTTCTTCCGGCTTTCTGTATGTGGCAGCCAGAGGGCTGTATTTTGTACCTTCTCATTACCTGCAAGCTTGGGGAGATTAATAAAGGGGTATTTAAAGGGGCAGGCTGCATCCTGCTACTCTCACCCTCCTCTCACTTCTGCAAATGAGTTCCTATTCTCATTGTGGCTGGAAAGGGGAGTTCTTCCCTGAAGGTGGTTTTCAGGATCTGGGGCACAGAGTCAGACTGGAGATTGTCTGGAGCCAATCTTCTCTGCTTTCTTTCCTAGCTTCACAGAGGTCAGCAGTGAGGATCAACCATAGGACTATGGATGTGGTGAGGGTGGAGAGTGAATGGGTTGGGATGGGATTCCAGTTCCTTGGTTTATGACCATAGCATCTCTGGTCAGTGTTTTCCTTACTTTCTCTTTCTATCTTGTCTTCTGTTCCCTGCCTTCCTTTCACTCAGCCCTGGCTTCTGGCTAAAGGTTATTTCCCAGGCTCGCTGTCTATATCTCTGAGCTCAGGTGGGTCATAGGCCATATCTGCTTCACATTCTAGAAAGTCTGCAGCACATTTTCCAACAGGTAGTTAGTGTTCAGTAAATACATGTTTTCTCTCCAGATATCTCAGATAGACATTCCAATGCTGCCTCCCTGGCTTGTGAGGAGAGCTGATTAATGGTCCCAGCTACGGAGAGTGGTGGTGTCCTCTGCTGAGAATGGATATTGCCTTTTTCCTTTTTTCCCCCAAATGGCCACTGTAGTAGAGTTTGTGTTTCCAAATCACCATGCCACACACACATGGAGGCCTCTGCTCTGTTACCATAGTCATTTGTTGGCAATGTGATGTGCAACACAGAAGCACAAGAAGCTCTCGAACAGGGCAACATTTGGAGATAGGAAGAGTAGCCAGAGCTTGCCTGGTGGGATTGCTTCCCCTACACGGGTTTTTTCCCTTGATCCCATGACATCCCTATCCTTACAAGCAAATGCCTGGCATTGGCTGCCTTTTAGGATACGAGTTCTAAATCCCAAGGAAAGCTAGCAATGTACTCTTGATCAAGGTCTGCCTCCCACTGCTACCCACCTGAATGGTGAGTGCGCTCAGATATCCTACAGGGAGCATGGCAGGTGCCTGCAGTTACCAGAAGAAAGCTTACTTACTTTTCTTTCTTTCCTTCTCTTTCCTTCTTTCCTTCTTTCCTTCTTTCCTTCTTTCCTTCTTTCCTTCCTTCCTTCCTTCCTTCCTTCCTTCCTTCCTTCCTTCCTTCTCTCTCTCTCTCTCTCTCTCTCTCTCTCTCTCTCTCTCTTTCTCTTTTCTTTTTTTTTTTGAAAATGAAAGCAATGCTCATGTCCTCATATATGCCTCCAGGCTCCCAAGGAGGGAATTTAAGGAAAACATACCTGTGGTTGACATGCCAGGCATCTGTATTTGAGGGACCAAGGGGGGAAACATGAATCAGCGTTCAAAGTAACAAAGCTTTGCTGAGAAGATGCAAGATGAGAGGCTGGATCTTAAAATACAATAATCAAACAGCACTCTATAAAACCCAAATCCCACAGGCTGCAATGGCTAGCCTCCTGGTTCAGCTATGGGTTCTCAGAATAGCCTGATGTAAACTACACCAGAGATGTAATCATTGAAAAAAACCCAAAGGCCCAGATGTTGTGTACTTTCTAGAAGTACTTTGGGGGCTGTTTCAGAGGCTACTTTTCTTCCTGGGGTCATTCCATCCTAGAGTCTCCTGAGCAGAGCAGGCACATGATACCTGCCCACCCCCAGAATCTCTCAGTGATTAAATAGGCACATTAGCAGTGTTTGACACTAAATCAAGGTGTAAGGAAGCTGAGAGGTGAATGACTGAGTCCAGTGTGCATCCTATGTCCTTTTGTGAGCATCTTTACCAAGTATACCTGAGGAACCTCCAGATAATCCTAATGGCCAATTGGGGAGCTTTCCTATGGGGCATAAGAGCAAAGAGAGAGAAACTGACATGGTGATGTCTGACATTTTCTTTTCTTAGAAATGACAAAATAAAATTAGCCAGTCTGTTTCAGAATTCTAATTCTGTTTGGCTGTAATTATGTTTTGCCAAAATATGTTTAATTGTCTGAAAAATACAACCATGAAATACTTGGCTCTTAAGATGCTCTCACCCTCTCTCTTTCTCTCTCTCACTCAAGCTCTCTTTCTCTCTCTCTCTCTCTCTCTCTCTCACTCTAGCTCTCTCTCTCTCTCTCTCTCTCTCTCTCTCTCTCTCTCTCTCTCTCCCTTCTTCCCTCCTTCCCTCCCTCTCTCTCTCTCTGTCCTTAAAATTGAATGGGTTCCAATTCTAAACTTTTTGGATACAATCAAATATTATGCAGAAACTTTTAATATCACTGTGTACACCAGGACTAGTACAGAGCTGCCCCAATATTCACCTTACTACACTTTCTGTTTACTATTTTCTATTGCTGTCAGTGGACATCTCAGAAGTCCACTGACAGTCTCCAAAGTGTCGGCTATTTTCCTCTTCTTGTTGCATGTGGATCTACCTACTGTTCCGTAGTAATTCCACCACTCTTCACCATAAGAGGAAGAGAACTTGGGCTTAGCACTTTCTCAGCAGACTTTGGTAGCTTGGTATTTCAACCAAATTTAAGCAATGTTAGCAATGTGAAATGACCTTGCTCCCCCATTTCTTCTTTCAATCATAAGAAAATTGTCTCTAGGAAAGTTGTGAAATAATGATTTTTGTTATATTTGTAGCTGTCAGTGTGCAGGTAACGATGCTTGAATATACGTGTGTGTAAGTACATACACACCAACACATACAATACAACTATGTCATAAATTTTGCTGATGAAAAAGTATGTATAACACAACATAATTTAGACATAATCATAAAATATATATTCACCTTTTCAGCAAATTTCATGAAGTCA
This sequence comes from Peromyscus aztecus, assembly GCA_902168405.1. Classification (NCBI taxonomy): domain Eukaryota; kingdom Metazoa; phylum Chordata; class Mammalia; order Rodentia; family Cricetidae; genus Peromyscus; species Peromyscus aztecus. The sequence goes on along the minus strand of CABHPQ010153011.1, from coordinate 21,322 downwards.
ATATGATTTTCACCCCATGTTTTTATTAATGTTGAATTTCTATACTTAGGGTCAATCTGGTTATAATGTAACAATGATCTGGGAAATTCAGATAGAATTAAATGCTTAGTTGCTGTCCAATCAGGCCCTCTTCCTCATCGGTGACACACAAGTGTGCTTGAGATATGAATGTTTGTTGATAGCTTTGTTCATGTGACAAGCAGGACAGGAGTGAAATGACAGAAATTCATTACCAAACTGAATTCGTAGTCGGTACAGGAGTGACTCTTCCGGTGAATAATAAGTTTAAATATTAAAGGAGAGATTTTCTCAATTTCTGTGTCACAGCTATAAACACAATGTTCTTGTAAATTTAATGTGATATTGTTTTCTTAAGCCTAGATAATCAAGAAAGTAATAAATGGGTCATGGTTACCGGTTCTGGCACATAAAGGTCATTCTGTCTTACCATACCTAATTTCATGCTGCTGATTGAATGCCACAATTCACAGAGTTGAAAAACAGTGGCCAATAGTATACTACGTTATATCTCTTCCATCGCACAGGTACAACAGACCCAACAACCCAATAGCACAGATAATAATTAGGTATAGTGAAGCCATTAGGATGTAGGAATTCTGAATATTTTTTCCACCTTTGCTTTTAGTAATTATTCGGGTATAACTTACATAATTTAATTAATATTGACTTTTAAACAACTAGCTTATGGGTTTTTCTGAAATTATACAAACAATTTTTGGGATAGCTCCAATACATCAATGTTTATATCCTACTTATGTGGATCCCCAAATCAGCAAGCAGCCCCCAAGTGCGGGAACAATAAAGGTTACTTTCTAGGGAATCATTCCTATTTTGTTTTGAGTCCTCCATGTCCCCTGCAAAGCTCTCACAAACCCAAGTCATCTGTTCCTTATTTTTAACTTTTTGTTTGTTTGTTTTTTTTGAGACAGGGTTTCTTTGTGTAGCCTTTGCTGTCTTGGAACTAACTATGTAAACCAGGTTGGTCTTGAACCCACAGAGATCCATGTGCCTCTGTCTCCTGAGTGCTGGGATTAAAGGCATGGGCCCCACCACCAGGCTAACCTCTTCTTTTCTAACTATTTTATTGATTTGGAAAACTACACACCAGCTTTAGGCTGTGTATGATACTAAGAACTATGTCATGCTTGTTCAGGGACAACAGGACAACCCAGGCTAATATGTGATAACTGGGTCAATGAAATTGGGAGTCAGATATCACACATTTGGAGGAAGGGACCTCTTGAGAGAGCACCTGTCTGTCTCCTCCCAGTGGGGTTTGTGTCTCTGAACATTCCTTGGGATAATCTGAAGGCCTTGGGAGGTCCCACACACTCTGCGTGTCAGTCTTCTCCATAATGAGTTTGTGTTATAAGGGTGTGAGTTATCTCTGTGACTGAGCCAATGTACTGGCAGGGGTACTAGATTCCATTGCCAACTCTGCATTTCTCTGGTAGGTACCATCTCAGAGCTTTCTGAAAACTCTATTACTGGCTGCTTTGTTGGTGGTGAAAACTATGTGATAATGATCTCTTTTCCTACTAACTTGTCTCTGCACTTCAGTAGTACATTTGCCCCTTGGATCCACCCAATTGAAAACTTGAATGTCGACATTTCAATATTCTAGTTCTCAAAACTGATTTCATGAAGTAGGCTAGCTTTATTCTTTCAGACACATTGATGTATAAATTGTTTTCTGTATTCTGGCTTCTATAGCTAAATGTTTTTAGGATCTGTTAAATCATTTCACAATTTACCAGTGATGATTTTATAATGAATGTTGGCCTTTTAAAAGATAGTAATTGTGAGGATGTCTGTGCTTGGGTGTCAGAACTGTTTAACTCAAGCTATGGACAAGGTAATCAGCTCACATCTGACACTATTTACAACTGGGAAAAAGCACAGTGACTGTGAAAAAAGAAGGTAGCCATAATAGTTCTTCCCGGGATAGTTTCAAAGCACCCGATGCTAAATGGCCATCCTTCTATCCTGGGCTGCCATTACTTAGTGACAGAAGAATTGCCCAGTTTCTACTCTATGCCTGTGGGAAATGATATTCACTGTTGAACTATAGTCCATTTTTTTTCTTAAGTCTCTTTTAAAATTAACTTTTATTGAATTAGTTATTTTTAAATTGACTTTTATTGAATTAGTTCTTTGACAATTTAATGTCTCTTACAGAATATTTTTATTTCAAAGTTCTAGTCAATATATGAATAAATACTAACATATGTGGGAAATGTGTATGTATGTGCTTGTGTCTATAGTGTTTGTGAATGTGTACTGATGTGTGTGCGCATGTGTGTGATGTATGCACATATATATGTGAGTATGGTATATGTATGATGTCTTAGGTGTGGTTATATATATATATATATATATATATATATATATATATATATATATATATGGAGTGTATGTATGTGTATTTATGTTTCATGCATGGAGTATGTATATGTATGTATGTACATTTATATGTAGTGTGTATGGTGTGCTTGTGAGTGAGTGTATAGGATATTTGTGTATGTGTGGCATACATGTACATATGGAGTGTGTGTGTGTGTGTGTGTGTGTGTGTGTGTGTGTGTGAGAGAGAGAGAGAGAGAGAGAGAGAGAGAGAGAGAGATGTGTAGATTGTGTGGGTGTATGTGGTTGGTATGGTATATGTGCATGTATACTTGTGTATGATGTGTATATAGTGTGTTGTTTGTATGTAGTATGTGATGTATGTGCATATTTGTATATGTATGTGGTCTTAGTGTGAGATGTATGTATATGTACATGTGTGTAGTATGTGTGTGGTGCATATGTATGATATGGTGTACATATGGTATGTGTGTGTGCTGTATGTATGTGAATGTCCTGTCCACTTTGTCTTATTCCCTTGAGACAGAGTTTCTCACTAAACCTGGAGCTAGGTTGGCAAACAGCAAGACCCAAATATCCTCCTGTCCCCAACCACAACTCCTACTTCCACCTCTGAGATTTCAGGTATGCGTGTGCCCATGCCCCAGTTTTTTTGTTTGTGCTGGGGATTTGAACTCAGATCCTCTTGCTTTGCAACAAGCACATTTACCCACTCAGCCACCTTTGTAGCCCTGAGGTTTCTTTAGAAAAATGAAAAACTTATCTAATATAATTGATCCCACACATGGTCATCAACTTGTACTGGGTTGGGACTAGCCTCTATAGAAGCAGTTGTCACTGTGCCTGTGAGTTCTTCTTGTCATTTCTACCTGGCTTGTGGCCCCTGGAATCACTTATCCATATGACTATAGGGCAGATATTAACCATATGACTATAGGGCAGTTATTAACAATGACTATAGGGCAGATATTAACCATATGGTTATAGGGCAGATATTAACCACATGACTATAGGGCAGATATTAACCATATGACTATAGGGCAGATATTAACCACATGACTATAGGGCAGGTAAAGAGATAAATTTTTTTGTAAATTGAGTATCAAATGTGTGGTAACCACACTACTAATGACAAATATTTGTATATCAGGCATATCTGTTGTTTGAATGGTCTAGTTCCATGGATCCATGCTTTTCTTTCATTTGAAGTACTGTTAAAGTGTCTGAACTAACAGTAGTGATGATATCCCAATGATATCTTATTGTTTTGATGCACAGTGGACTGTCACGGTTCATATACTGTACCCATTCTTTCCATGTTACTGTGATACTCTGGAACAAGCTAGAACATAATGTCATTGTGCTTAACGTTGAAATAAAAGCCAGGCCTTAAGAAGATGCTCACTGTCCTAACATTCACATAAAGAAGTCCTAACTGCTTCTGTTCTTGCCATTGTAACAGCGGTAGGTAATGGATTTGGGTGACTTCCTGATGCTTTATCTCACCCAAATCTCTTTGCTTTGGTAAGCTCATTTCGTCTTCTTGTTGCTGTCATATGTAACCATTGCTGTTCTCCCCATCTGACAGATGAGCAACCTGAGGTGCACAGACATTCAGCACTTACACAGGATAATACAGCTAGTAAGTCCTCTCACTGTGATTCAAAGCAAGACAGTCCAACCTCTGAGAACCTGGGATCAGAGCTGCCAGGAACTGCTGCTCTCTAACAGGAAATGTGCATGGTTTAGAAACAAGATTGATCCAGACTGATGTGGTTCTTTCTGCCCTGAGAGAAGAGGTTGTGGTAGAGACCAAAGAGCCTGGGGGCTGCATGAAGCAGATAGTAAAGAATCTTCCAGAATGATTTAAGTTGGAAGAATAGAACATAGAACTCTCTGACAGATGGCAATGATAGAAACAGGACAACTAGCTGAAGAGTAGTGAACAAAGGGAGAGAGGCTAGAGAATAAGGTGGCTCCATGTGGCTCTTGATCTTTGTGCCCATGTGAACAAGTGCACAGAGAGACCAGTCTGGCAGGTGAACCACATACCCTTGTCTCTGTGACCTGATAGTACTGGCTTGCAGAAGTTTCTTTCCTTTTGTTTGATCTATCTTTTTATTTTATTTTTCCATCAGCTTCTTTTCTCATTGGTCCCTTGGATGAAGGACTTTGCCATTTTGCTGTGGGGAAAAAAATTATTTCATTGGTTAAACCATTGAATATTCAATTAGTCAAGGCATTTAATTAAAGACTTAGCATAACACAGCCCAAATGGCCTTTTAAAAAACAAACAAACAAATAAATGGACAAAGCCACAGGAAATCTTGGAGAGAGTACATTTAGCCAGGAGCTAAGGCAGTATTCATTTTCATTGTATGATGAACAATCCACTTTCTATTTATGAGTCCAGCAGTTGATATTGTATGATAAGAATGTTACTATCAATGCCAAATGTAACTATTGGGCTTGGACTGTGTCATTAACTCCATTTTCCATCTATTTCATTCTGAATATTAAGTTATTTGTGTTTTGTTTCAGACTGTGGGTTTTTTTTTTTTTAGGTGGTTTAATTTTGTCATAGTATACTTCAAACTGTTAGGGTTTACAATCTTTTCTTCATCTACCCCATTATGACAAATGCAGCTGATTAGGGCTTTCTTTAGATCTTTATAAATGGTTTTCTACCTTGCAGATAGTGCTGTTAAGACAAATCTATCATATCCCAGAGATCCTACACAGCTTGTTATTTCTGGGTGATTTATTACCCTCACCATGGAAATGTTGTTAGTGAACGCTGGGGAAGCAGAGGCTGTATTGAGAAATATCAATGTATCCTCGTGTTCTGACTTGCAGTGACAATCAGAGATCCATCTCCCTGACAGTTACCTTGTTAACATTTCGATCACATGGCAAATTTGCCATTTTTCATGGTAACAAGTATAAGTTTGCACAAGAACCTCAGATAGATGGGGAAGATAAACCAGCCCTCTCTTAGTTTCTCTGTATGATGTCATCAGTAATCTTTGGGAGGAGTGCAATAATTACTCCATGGAAAGCTCAGCCACTGGAAAATGTGTGTGTTGTAGAAAGCTCAAATTTTTCTTCATTAGGAATGTGCCCTTCTTTTTTTTTTCTCATTTGCTGACATTTTGATGAACACACTACGCCTACGTGGATTAGTGAGACATAACAAAAGGGTTTACCATCAGCAGGTTGGGTTTAATCACAGCATGAGATGTGAGCAAGGTGGATGAAAACAATGCGTGCGGAATTCTGAGGAACAGAGAGTTAGCAGTGGCTCTGACTACTTCTTCTTCAACCTCCTAAATTCCCTGTGAACCCTCTGCTGTTAGTTATCAGTGTTGAGTAATGGACATTCCTTACCAAATCCCTGTCAATATCTGAGGATAACCATCTCTAAACTGCACTCCTACATGGGAGATGATATTGTCTTGTTTTTCTCCCACACTGGGCTCCACTACTGTGAAATCTTTAGTTGAAGAACTTTTAAAAACCTCAGGCTCTGGGTGGTGCTGAAGGAAAGAATGTGTTTGAGAAAGCATTCCACTTTGGAATCAGCAGTTTGTTATGTTGGCTGATTGTCGGAAACAGGCTTTGATCTGCCACAGTGACCATGAGAGCTGTTGGTACAGTGGACAGCTGTCAGTTCGCACACACAGGAACACCTGACAAGCTGGTGTCTTTGAAACTGGTGTAAATCCATGTGGGCAGCTGTTTGAGGCAGGAGGATGGGACTCTAGGTGGAAGACACGAGTTTCTTCTCTTAAGTGTTATGTGGTTCACTGACTGATACGTGTGCCTGGAGCTTCCAATAACATGTGGCTTTTAAATGTTTCTTTTAGGTAGCTGTGGTGTGTGTGTGTGTGTGTGTGTGTGTGTGTGTGTGTGTGTGTGTGTGTATTATGTGTTCATACGTACATCATTATACAACTCACAGGAGGAAACCTATGCCAAATGTAATCAATTATCCCTTTTATTATAATACACATACTGCTATGCATTTGTTTGGTCTTTTTTTATGAAGGGTCTTAGGTAGCCTAAGCAGGCTTTAAATTTACTTGAAGCTTGTTTTGAACCCCAGACCATCCTGCCTCAGTGTCCCAAAGCATGAATTGCCATGACTACCTCATTTTTTTAAGGTAGAAAATATTGAATGCTGCATTTATTCTAATAATAATATAATTTACTCTGAAATACAGCTTATGTGTTTATTCATACTTGTTTGTTTTTTGAGACATTGTCTTACTATGTAGCCCAGGCTAACCTCGAACTTAACAGTATTCCAACTTTAGCTTCCCAATGGCCAGCCTATGCCACCCAACTCAACTAAAATATCCCTTGTATTTCTTCTTAATTTTAACTGTACACAGACTTCAGATAAGAAATTTGAAGTAAAAATTATAGTTTTGTTCATCTGACTTTAGCTTTTCAATGTGTGATAAAGGCTTTTACTTTGTCTTCCAACTCACCATACAAGGGACATTGCTCATTTTGGGAATGAGGAGAGACTTCCCTTCCATTTTCCTTGAAAGGTGTCTCTCTGATGGCTGAGTCATGAAAAATCACAGAGCAACCTCATTGCCCTGGCAGGGGATCTAATTCCTTGAGCTTGGGGCTACTTGAATGCCTCCAAACACTTCCTCTTTCATGCTGGCTTTCACTTTTACTAACCGTCTGTGTCCCAAGACCTTATGTCGCACATCTGAACAAGATCAATGTCTTTAAGAATTCCTCTGTGCAGACCCTGGGGGCCTGTTTGTCTGTCCTACAAGTTTGCCCCACTGTCCTTGTCACTTCGTGTTCTGGATCACTCCTGCTTGCTGTTGGTGACCATGTCTTCCTGCTCTTCAGGCTTTTCCCGAAGCAGTCCTTCCCTTTTGGGTCCTCATCCCTCCTAAATCTCATAGAGAACATTTAACTATCATTTGCTAAAAAAACGTTTGGGGTTTTTTGTTTGTTTGGTTTTTTGTTGTTGTTGTTTAGGGAAACTTGAGATAATGACAATTTTCTGAATCAATTAAGTAGCATGCTTTTTGTTAGTCCCTTACAAGAAAAATCTTTATTTAAAAAGTTCAGGTACTCAGGAGTAGGATGTCTCATGGTTGGTTAACTCATTTATACACATAAGCATAATCATGAAGAATATAATTTATCAAGAAGGTCAGCAGGAGTAGGAAGGGGCTAAGAGAGGGAGTTGGAGAGAATATGATCATAATACATTTTGTGTGCATGTGTGTTTATGTGTGTGTATAGAATTGTCAAATTGGTAATTTTATTAAAATTTATTAATTAAATTTAAATGTAATTTATCCCTGTCCTAGCCTGCATTTTCCCTTTATGGGCTTCTTGCTCAAGGCTAGCCCTTTTCATAGTCACAAAATAATAGACTCCTGTCTCAACTACAAAATGGACAAAAATGATTTTCATGTCTTCCTAAGTGCTTGTACTGATGGACAGACACTCTTTCACATGTTTCCTTGCCAGCTGAGCAGGTCAGTGACCGTAACTTTGTTGTCTGACTATTCTTACCAGTGACTTAGATCAGTCTGATCTAGATGGGATTAGCTTTCTGCAAAGAATATGGACTAATGGAGAAGGGTATCTCCCTTAATAAAACTGGAGTTAAGTTAGTGAAGCGAGGAGGAGAGAAACAGGGACACCATCAATAGGAAGCCTGCAAGGTGGTCTACAGCTCCGAGTCCCTGATGAGGAAAGGAAGCCCTTACTGCTCATGTTATCCTTCACTTTCCTTAACATGGTTACTAGGTATCAGGGGCCTATTTACCCCCACAGGTAAATGCTGTGAACTCCTTCACTCTTGAAATCTGTTTTAATCCTTCACATTTACCGATGGTAGAACTTTGGGGGTTGTTTTGTTTTAGAAAGAGACAACACCCTCACAGCTCCTCTGCAGCTCCCCATCTCCCTCTGCCCAGTGGCAGACCTTGCAGGCAGATGACTGTCCAACTCTGGTCTATTCAGCTTTAAATGATAGGGCACATCGTTTACCAAAAATCCATATGAGGTAATTTCAAGCCTCATCCAGTTCACAATGCTATTTTGAAATAAACAAACTGTTCATGATGGTAGCTCTGATTAGGAATGTAATCAATATATTTTTAGTGTTAAAAAATATATTAGTAAATATATATTTAACACAAAATCATTAAATGTAAAGGTATGTGGTTTAATGGCATGGTACACACTCAGATTGTATGATGAAAAGGAAGGAATCCTAGGATGTGATTCCTGTTATACCAGCCTCTCATCTTGGAAACCTGAAACTCTGAATGCATTTACTATGGATTTTTTCTTCGACCCTCTGTCTACTCTCTGAGTCTGACTGCTCTGGCAGAGTGTGTGGAACAGAGCGTTTCTTTCTGCTTTGTGTCTTGTTTCACTTAGTGATAATCTCTGAGGTTCATCCACATGTCATATATCAGGATTTCCTCCCATTCAGTGTTGACTGCTGTTCCATTGTGCATATAGGCCACATTTTGTTTATCTAATAATCTGTTGGTGACACTGGTTTGCTTCTGTCCCTTGGCTATCGTGATTATAGCTGTACTGAATAAGGATGTATGAATATCTGATCAAGTCCCTGATTTCAGTTATTTTACGCTTATGCCCAGAAGTGAATTAGCTGAATCATATGGTAATTCTGTTTTTAAGTTTTGAGGAATCATTGTGGTTTCCATAGCGGCTTTACCATTTTACAATCCTACCAATAGCACATAAGTGTTCAGATTTCTCCCCATCTTTGCTTGTCATTTTCTTTTAAACAAACAAAAAAACCTTTTTAAATCATTTGTTTTGTATTTTTCTACCATCCATCCTAAAAAAGTGTGAGTCCTGATTTGCATTTCCTTAAAGATTAGCAACATGTGGAAGCAGGCTTTTGTGTGCCATCTAACTTTTTTACAAAGTCTGAAGCCTCCATTTTTACATTGCTTGCTAGATGAGAACTTATTTACTTTTGCTGTGGAAGCCATCATGACCAGAAAAGGTTTTCTAAAATACTCCTTTTCAGAACAAGGATAGAATATCCCCAAGGTCAAGGAAAAGAGAAAGAAATTACATAAGTCCTGCCCTGCCCCCAAATTGAGGTGATTCATGTTTTCTTTGTTTCCTATAATTTCAGTCTTGTGATACTAACTTCACCGTGAAAAAGAAAGTTCTGGAATATTTTAAACATAGCAACCTGTACTCACAACTCCAAAACTACAGTTCTACATACTTCAGATCCATGTAGATGAAAACAAGTGCTTGCAAAGGACATAAATACTGTATAGGTGATCTCAGACCTATTGATTGTGTGACAGTACATCCTGCACCAGAACATGTGCATCATTGTTTTTTAGATTTATTTATTTGATTTTATTTGCATGAGTGTTTTGTCTGTCTGTATTTATGTATGCATATGCATATGTATGTGTGGTGGTTTAAATAGGAATGGCCTCCATAGACTTATGTGTTTAAATGCTGGCCATAGGAAGTAGCACTATTAGGAAGTGTGGCCTTGTTGGAGTAGGTGTGACTTTCTTGGAGGAAATGCATCAGTAGGGCATGGGCTTTGAGGTCTCATATGCTTAAGCCTTGTCTACTGTGACATTCACTTCTTGCTGCTTCCTGATCCAGATGTAAAACTCTCAGCTCCTTCTCCAGCACCATGTCTGCTTGCACCATCTTCCCACCACGACAGTCATAGACTAAACCTCTGAAAGTGTAAGCCAGCCCCAGTTAATGTTTTCCTTTATAAGAGTTGCCATGGCCCATTGTATCTCTTCACAGCTATAGAAATCCTAACTAAGAAAGCATGCCTGGTGCCTGTGGAGGTCAGAAGAGAGTGTGAGATCCCCAAGAACTGTCTTATGAAGGGTTGTGAACCACCATGTGGATGCTGGGAATGGAACCTAGGTCTTCTGCAAGAACAGGGCCTTTAACCACTAGGCCACCTCTCCAGCCCCATGTACATCTTTGCCATGGACTGTCCCTCTCTAGCAGTTCAGCCTTTTCCAAATCAGGTCTTACATTCCATGCTCACACATGGACCCTTCTGATTTGTGAAGGCTATATAGAATAATAATCTATATTGTTTCTGAATTCAGGGTCAGATGTGGTTATATTGTGTTCTCCAAAATATTGTGCACCCTAATAAACTTATCTGGGATCAGAGAACAGAACAGCCACAATATTAAACATAGAGGTTAGGGAGTGGTAGCACATGCCTTTAATCCTAGCAGTCCAGAGGCAGAGATCTATCTGGATCTCTATGAGTTCCAGCCACACTGGAAACAGCCAGGCATGGTAACAAGAGCCTTTAATCCCAGAAAATGATGGCAGGAAGCAGAAAGGTATTTAAAGTGTGACGACAAGGAGCTAGAGTCAGTTAAGCTTTTAGGCTTTTGAGCACAGTTCAGCTGAGAGGCATCCAGTCTGAGGAAACAGGATCAGCTGAGGAATTGGCAAGGTGAGGTAGCTGTGGCCTGTCTGTCTCTCTGATCTTTCAGCATTCACCCCAATGCCTGGCTCAGGTTTGATTTTATTAATAAGACCTGTTAAGATTCATGCTACAGTCAGAGTCTGTGTTTGGGGAACTCTATAAGCCAGACTTGGCCATCCATCCAATGGAAGATGAATCTTAAAAGGTCTTATTAAAAAAAACCCAGAGCCAGACATTGGGGTGAAAAACTGAGAGATCAGAGGAATAGGACAAGCCACCATAGCCAACCTCACCTCACCAGCTCCTCAGCTTCCAAAGAGACCTACTTTCTGTTTACCCACACGTATATGCCTTTCTGTCCCTGCAATCTCACTTCCTCTCTCCACCCAGATACATCTCTTCCTCTTCCTGCCCAGCTCTGTCACTTCCTGTCTGTCTGTACAGACCTCCAGACCTTTATGGTTAACTAGTGTTGGAATTTAAGGCATGTGCCACCATGTCTGGCTCTGTTCCCAGTGTGGCCTTGAACTCACAGAGATCTGGATGGATCTCTGCCTCCCAAATGCTAGGATTAAAGGCATGTGCTCCCATTGCCTGACTTCTATGTTTACTATAGTGGCTGGCTTTTTCCTCTGATCCTCAGATAAGCTTTATTGGGTATACACATAAAATATCACCACAGTCCCCAATCAGTCAACTGAAAGAACTAAATCAATAGTGAAATTTTTTAAGTAGATTTTTTTTCAATATGACTAAGAGGAAAAATGAGATCTAGAACTGCCCCCTAAGTCTGCCTTAGTCTTAGTTTTCTAATGTGAATATATGATTTAAATGGAAGGCAAGAACTTTGCATCACCACATGGTCCTGATCAAGCAAGGCCCATCCCCAAATGCCCATCATTGTCATGGCTCCAGTTCCTCCTGCAGGGTGGTCTGACAAGTTATGAATATTTCTCCCATGGAGAAAATTTCTCCTCTGGCTGCCCCTAAGGTACCAACAGCCTTTCCTCCTCCAAGAATGAGATTTCTGGATGAATTTCAATTTCTCAGGGTCTGTTATTTCAGTAGTCTCAGAGCCAAAAGAAGGGATACAAGTGTTTTTCTTTAGAATATTCTCATCCTTGCCATGCTTGTCAAAATATGACAATTTCATAGGAAGCCAAAGACATGCCACTCACTGGTGCCTCTGCAAAGTACAGACTGGCACGTGAGCTAAGTATAATTGTTTATTCCAGGAGACCCGCCTGAAAGGCTGTGTGTCTGAATGGCTGGCCTCTGTTTTATTTCTGTTTTCCCACCCTGGGAGAGAGGAAACTGTAATTTAGAATCTATACAATTCTTGTACTAAAAACATTTTTCACCAAACAGGAGAGAGAGCTGTTTGGCATCCTAAGGGTATATGTGCTTTAGAGAAACTCTGATATTTAAGGTAATGATATGACTTATTATGAATAACATCTGAGTGTGGCACCATGGTTGAGATATGAATCCTTGTCACAAACCATCTTTCAAAATTAATTTATTCCTAAACTGCTCCCCACCTCTCATTAAAGTCATTAAGATTCCTGGCAATTATAAGTTAAACCATACATAGCTGTCTCTAAAATATATTGTTGTTGTTGTTTTCTAATAAAGAAAGCTGAACCATCCTTCTATAACAATTGAAAGCAAGAAAATAGGAACATAGTTATTTGAAAGTCTTCTTTCTTTGCTGCAAAGGATGGATTATAAATCACAGGATGTTTCACCTATTCCCTGAACAAAGATAATAGACCTAGAAAGAGTCCTGGCATCAGAGAAGTGTTCTGATGAGTCCAGTGAGAGCACTGTGGCCCATGTCCCCCTCACCTTGCCGACTGATGATGAAAAGGTGATCAGCAACTGCTTCCCTGGGAGATAGAGCTTGGAAAGTAAACAGTATGGAGTAGTTAAGGGAAGCAGCTGACAGCTCTAGCAGGCACCTCAGAGGTCAATGAGAACGTGGAGTGCTTTCCCTGAGGCCTTCGTGACAGTGACGGGGGAGGAAGCATCCTAAATCATAGTCTGAATTATTGTTCCCTAGAAGCAATTCTGAGGCCACTTCAGATATGGTTATCAGCATTGAACAAAGCATTCTTCTCTCTTCAGGACCTAAAACAAATGAGGGGGAATCTACACACACACACACACACACACACACACACACACAAGCACACCCCACATACATCCACACAAATAACATACATCCACACACATCTATACACACATCCACACAGATACATATACCACACATACACACACATATCTACACACACACACACACACACCACATACATCCACACACATCTATACACACATCTACACAGATACATATACCACACATACACACACATATCTACACACACACACACACACACACACCATCTCCAAAAGAAACAAAAGGATGTTCCTGGGATGGGCCTTGCTAATAAGTGTGTTTGAGGAAATCATCAGAAACTGTAAAAATAAAACTATCACTAAGTGTGTGTTTGTGTGTGTGTGTGTGTGTGTGTGTGTGTGTGTGTGTGTGTGTAGGTCGGTGCTCCCAGAACCCCCAGGTTTTGTTATTCTGACTTTTCTGGGTTTGCTCTTTCAGAGTGGGAGCTGTCTTCCCAGCTTTGAAGAGTGATTGAAGGGGCTGATTAGCAGGTGATGAAGAGATCAGAATACTAGAATGGAAAACTCAGAAAGAGCTTCCATCTCTACGAAGGCAAGCAGCAGGTGCTAGGGATCCATCTTGCTCTGACAGCACCACTGGAGCCATGTATGGTGCCACACACAGCCTAGCAGGGGACATTTCATTCTGGTTAACTGAAAACTTCATACCTGATCAAGCCAACCATTGGTTAGCAAAGCCTTTTGATACCTTGTAGAACTGCATGTTCTGAAAGTGGAGATCTATTCTTTAAAGGGAAATTTCCTCCTCTCATGAATCTCCATAAGAACAAAGTAAGACTTCTGACTTAGGAGACATAAGTTGGAAAACAGGAAGTTTTTTTGTTTTGTTTTGTTTCAAACTGGGAGTGCTTGACAGTGAAAAGGAGTGTCATAGTTTCCCGTGGCATAAGTTGAGTCTCACTCTTGGTCAGTTGTTCTCAGCTGGGTAATATTGCATTCCTCTCCTCAGGAACAGGGATGTAGCCCAGTTGGTAAAATGTTTGCCAAGCATTCATATGGCCCTGGGTTCAATCCTCAGCACTATATAAACCAGGAGTGGTTCAGCAGACTGTAATTATAGCATCTGGAGGTAGAGGCAGGAGGATTAGAAGTTCAAGCTATTTTGGAAATTAACTACAAAATTCAAGCTAACTAGAAAGTTAAGCTATGTAGCAGCTTCACGGCCATCCTGAGCTATGTGTCCGGTCTAGCTTTAGGATTGGCCTGTTGATTCAGTTCAGGGTATGAAGGAGATGGAGGTAACCTAGGCTGTGTTAGGGTTGTGAGTCCAGATGCCTGAAGACTGCTGGTACACCATATAATCTCTACTGGGAGGAAACGGGGGTGTTCACCTGTGAACCTGCTCAGTTTGATGTGTTGTTGGTAGAAGGTGGAGTTTCTCCCAAGGAGCCAGTAAAGGGTCTTCAAAGCCTAGAAAGGCAGTCTGGCAGGAGTCTCCTGCACAGTTGCTTAATCCTCAAGTTAGTGTGTCATGTCCATCAGCTGCAGAGTATTCACTGTCTACTCAGCTGAGCCTAAAATCAGCTGTCCTCATGAAAGAATTGTAGAAACTTTTCTAGAAGCCTAAATGATTTTTCTTTCTATTTTTCTGTTCTAAGTATGACTCTACACTATGAGACCTGATAGAAAACTAACCTTTTATCCCTGAGATTCTTCAATTGCTAATAGGCATTGCTCTTCTCAGAAAGGGCCATTTCTTTCCAATGCCCTTTTAGGTAGTTTAGCGAGTTTTCTCCCTCTCTACAACCTTGGTCCTTCCTGAACATGGACATGAGCCTTTTAAGTGGTGCTGGTTTTGGCTTTAAGTCACCTGGCACCTCTATCTACCCCTCTGTCTTCCATTCATTATTATGCAATTTGACATAGAAATGACATTCCAGGACTGAGTCAATGGATTTGTCCTATTGAACAAGGTCAAGACTAGTTAGAGTGTGCTCAAACTTGTGCTGCAAGTCACTTGTGGTATGAGCTTTGAAGTTAGCATCCACACTCAGATCATGATTCAGACATCCACAACACACTCCTGCACGAATACATGCATTCACACACCCACGGACCTGGGGACACTTACATGTCCTTCATTGCAGGTAATCTGAGAACCACTGATAGAAAGGATGAATGCCAAGTGTATCTGTTTCTTCCAAAACAGAGAAAAGGCATGGTCTCCTTGTCCTTCAAACTTTTATATTATATGGGATTTTTAAATCTCGTCTTACTAGAGAGTTCCTTGCGTATTCAGACTTTTAACACACCACAGTCCTTAGTGCCCAGGCGAAAGGGCGTCAGTCAGTCATGCAGGGCTTTCATGCATCATATGGAAGGCTCTCCTCCCTTGTCATCCTCCCTCTCTCCTTCACAGACTCACTCCTCTGAGCATGCCAGGCGGCTTCTGTGAGTGTGACTGACATGGCAGTTGTCATTGCCACAAAGAGTCAGCAGCAGCATAAACAGAAACAGCTCTTCTCTTCACAAGACGACTTTGTTGCTGTTGTGGTCCCTTCCATCTGTCTGTGATCATATTTTTCATTTTATTACTATGTGTTGTCTTATAGCCAGAGTGCTCATTAAGATTGCACTAAAGGAAAGAGACAAGAAGAAAATGGAAAGAAAAGAGGAGGCTGGACAGAGATTACAGATGAAAACTGTCCAGCTTTGTGACAGGTTGGCAAAAATGAAGATTTTCTAAAGTTGCCTTGTGTCTCTCAGGCTACTGGAAAAATTCCCAAAGAAATGGGAATTTTTTTAGGAATCTCATTCTGGGAGCTGGAAAAGGCACCAGCCACCAGCCTCCCCAGAAAGAGATTTCACAGGTTTCTAACAACTTGTCAGACTTACAGGTGAGATGAGCTCCAACAAGGATGGGCCAGGGGGAGCAGGCCACACCCTTCTGGGGACTGCTTAGATGTGAGGTCCTTGACCTTCTGTTTAAACTTTAATCTCATGCAGAACTTGGGGGTTCTCTGGGTCCCTTTCACCATGTTTCCAGTGTGGCCACATTGACAAAGTCTCTTTTCTACTCTCCAATTTTCATTTGCCTCTTATTGAAGGTGAGCGACTGGACCTGACACAGGGCCCAGGTTGTGACCCTGAAGTTTAATCCCAGCTTCTATAATCATTGAGCTAACTAGCTCTGCCTACTGATTCCTTTAAACCTCAGTGTTCTTACCTATGACATATGAATGAGAATTGTCTTCCAAGTGAGACACAGACACTAACCAAGTTCATGCAGAGCTAGTGGTGATCCGTGCTCAGCACTTGGTACTCAGAAGCAGGTAGTGTTCATAAGCCAGGTAAAGGTGCTTGGTGGCCTGGTCCTCACACCTCAACCTCTCACATCCTTCACTTGCAAGAGCACACCACTAGACCCAGCTT
This sequence comes from Peromyscus aztecus, assembly GCA_902168405.1. Lineage (NCBI taxonomy): Eukaryota > Metazoa > Chordata > Mammalia > Rodentia > Cricetidae > Peromyscus > Peromyscus aztecus. The sequence continues at coordinate 4,902 of CABHPQ010153011.1, read as the reverse complement.
CAACTAGTAACTCTGAAGAATAAATGCTTAAAGGAAGACTGGAGTGGTTATCCGTTCTTGCAGAGGGGCGTTTGTAGCAAGCACAGCTCTGAGAAGAGCATTTGTTCCCTTAGTGTGATGTCTGCACTGTAAGTTCATTACCGAGTGCATATGCTAACATTGTGCCTGAGGAATTTGGGCAGGATGAGTAATGCAGAAGAACCCTGTGCATTCCTCTTAGCTCATTCACTAGAAAGAGGACAGTTGTGGTCCATGTTAGTTGAAAAAATGACAACTACTTTGACTCCCAGAAAGAGTCCATTAGAAAATAGAATTTGTATTTTTCATTTCAAAATAAATTGTTGTGAAATTGTGCTGGACCTCTGGCATTCCTGTCTGCTAGGCTGAACTTGAATCCTTTTTATAAGCAGGGCTATTTTCATGGAATAACCTTTTTTTTCTACATTCCTATGGTTTAGGGCAATGTACTATTATAGTAGCTCTATGTCACAGGATAGGGATATAACTAGACTATCTGTTCTGTCCCTTGGCCAAGTGAGCATACAATCCAAAAGGAGCCAATGGGGATCTCCCCTGGGCTATTACATATGAACAGAAAGAATGAATTTTTCCCTTCTTTTGCATTCTAATCTGGGCTTACAGAACTGGAATAAATTAGTCAAGAAGTGGCTTGGACCTTATACTTCTTCTTCTAGACTCCACAACACTAAGGTGAGCAGAAAAGCAGCCCAGCATTCATAAAAGAGCAGATAGGTGAGGTGGAAAGAACATCTGGGGGCCTGCATTTTGGCTTTCTTAATGCTGTTAAGGTAAGCAATGAAGCTTCCATCCACCACTGATTGGCTCTGTAAATAAAGGTAGTATTTGTTTGAAGTTCTATGTTGTTAGAATGCACTGTGAACCATGTAGTACTTGGGAACAGAAGCTGACTTTCAATAAAGCCTTATTAAGGACAGGTGGACTGATTCAGCATCACATATCTGTTTTCTATAGCAAAGGATACTTGATACAGTTTTCTTTTCACAGTCCTTTGATAAGGAATAGAAACATGTATCCTGCATTCCTCCTTACCATTCTGAAACATGCACACTGCCAGTTGCATAGAGGAAACAATTAATTTCTGTGTGAGAAGGACACAATACTGTTCTCCTTTGTTTATAACAAATGCCCTGTGAATAGAAAATAGAAGAACATTAACCTCCCTGCTTTAGAATGCCTAGAGCATGTTTGTGGAGGCTATCGATTGGCATTTGGGTGTTCTGCAATATAGAGAGAGACACGGTCACTTCAGGAGCATACTGATCCTTTGAGAGCACATTCCTGTTAAAATATTGAAATTCACTCATGTAGTAGGGCCAGCGTCAGTTCTTATAGAGTTAAAACATAAGGAAATGAAATTTGAAATGCTTTCCCCAGCAGTTCACCATCTACGCCTAAACGAATGTTAGCTCAAAGCTGAGGTTTAGCTTGAAGATTGTAACCAGTTCTGTGCATGATTGTGGTCCTCACCTCTTTTCTGGACTCCATTTATTTAAGAAGTTACTATATTAAATGCTGCCTGCCCACCCTGCAGTCTGAGCACAGGGTAGTTTATGAGTACACAGTGCAGGGTGAAGAATGCTGGATTTCTGTCTATAGATTCAGAGTCTAGCAAGTGAATACACATGCCTGATTCTGAATTCTGAGCCAGGTTTGTATTACACATATTTTTGTTTGTTTAGTTGTTTTTACCAAAGGGAAGAGGGTTCCACAGTTACACAAAGGAGAGACGAGAAAATAGGATGACAAAACCCAGCAAGTCACATGAAAGCAAGTTAAGTCAGAGTGTGTGGACAGAAAGAGCTTAAAAGGGAGGTCATTTATATCTTCAGGATTTATTAATAACTTAATTATGTGTTCTGATAAGTTCCTTTCACTGTCATATTAATTGAAAATGAACATGGTTATTATCTACATTGTCGATCAAAGCTTTGGCAGCTTCTTAGACATCCCCCATGTTAGATTCAGGTAGCTAGTGTCTAAATTTTAGCTCAAGAAGGACAAACTGCATAAAAGCATGGGGGGTGAGAAAGCTTTATAACCACCACTGAAGACACATTCTCCTAGTAGAGTTGAGAGTGGATCTTCTGACTATTACAATAATTGGAACCCTCAAATTCTGTCGTACATTTCTCAGATGGTATAATTTGTAGTCTTTTAACTAACTAGATACTGGCTCCATGGCAAGACTATAAGCAGAAAAAAATGTCATCTTTGCATTAATGGTTACACACCCCTTAGTTGTCTTAAGAAGATTAGGGACACCTCTATCTGTGACCAGCTGTAAATGAAAGAAGATAATGAGATATTATGCACAGAAGATGCCCAGTAGAGACTAGAGAAAAACTTTATACTTCTAGCCAGTTCTGGAAGCAGGATTGCAATGGCTGAAGAGGAGGTGATAGGTCACTCTGGTTCAGGCTGATGATAATATGCTGATGCTGGTCAGTCATCTGGATAGAAAATCCATCACTCTGGCAGGGAGTCTCTTGTGTCTGAGCATTTTCCCTTGCATACCTTCACAGTCCCTTGTCCTCTCATGTCTTCTCTACCTAGTGGTCAGAGATTCACACCATCACCAGCCTATTAGATTTGCCTTCTGAACATATAACAGATCTGCAACCTTTCCATTGTGTCCCCTTCCCTCTTCCTGTTCTCCTAGTTTAATCTGGGAAATAGCAGTTGCCTTACTGACTTCTCACTTCTCTTCCTGACTCTGAGAATCTATTCTCCAGGTGGCAAAACTCTTCAAAGCTTGGATGTAGTACTGGGGTGATGATAGCTTTGGTGGTTAAGTTCTTGCTTTTCAAGCACAAGGACCTATGTTTGATTCTTCAGAACCCACACTGAAAAATAAAAACCAAGTGTGGCCAATGCCCATGTGTAGCTCCATGCTGGGAAGCAGAGAAACTGAATGTCTTAGCCACTGTTGCATTGGATGAAGAGACACCATGGCTAAGGTAGCTCTTATGAAAGAGAGCATTTAATTGAGGTCTGGCTTACATTTTCATCATGGCAGCATACATGGTTCTGTAGCAGTAGCTGAGAGATTTACATCCTGATCCACAGGCAGGCAGGCAGGCAGGCAGGCAGAAAGAGAGAGAGATCCATGGACCTGGCATAGCTTTTGAAATCTCCAAGTCAACTCTCAGTTACATACCTCCTCCAACAATGCCATATTGCCTAATTTTCCAAACAGTTCAACTGGGAACTATGAATTCAAATATCTGAGCCTGTGGGAGCCATTCTCATTCAAGCCACCATGTTGGATCCCCGGGGCTCACCTAAGATGGTCTAGCCTAATCAGTCAATTGTAGTTCAGTGAGATTTCTTGCCTCAAAAAAACAAGGAGGGGGCACAGTCTCACGTCTGCCATTTCAGATGTTCTGATTAAAGAACAATTTTGCTTCTAGAGATGCCTGCCTGCTTTCTATTATTTCCAATTCCTAGCTAATATTTTGGTGCCAAAACCCAGGAGAGCTTTTGGGGTCCTGCATCTCAGCTCCTCTCTCTGGGCAAACTTTCCTCTCTGCCCTTACATATCTCCCTTTTACCCCTCCCCCCCAAGACCCAAATCATCAAGAGCTTGGCAGCTCTGTGAGCTTACTGAGGTTTAATGGCTGCCAGTATCAGCTGGAAACCTAGAGGTTTGGGGTATGTCATGTAAATTCAGTTTGGATCTTCTCTAATCTTCATTCCTCTCCTCCCCTCTCTATCTGCCCCTGCTCCCTCCTACCCCCACCCACTATCCTCCAACATTCAGAGAAGAGACATTTAATTATTCATCCACAGCATATTCAGCATCCACACACCATAGTAAGACCTCAGTGAAAGGGTGTCCTAGACTGACAACCTCACCCAAACCTAGTAGTCCTGGTTACTTATTTCTGGCCGCTTTATGATTATAGGTGATTTGTTACCAGAAATGTGCCTCACCCTTAATGTTGCCTAAAATGGGTTCACAATCTCTATTCCTATACATTATTGGCTTGTCTTAAAACAAACCTATAGGTATTAGCATGCTTGCTGACTGATGTCTAGACCCCACACAAAGTTGGATATTACATTTGACTTCCAGAGTCTTATGAATTCAGACTCAGACAACTTCATAAGACTGAATGGTCAAAAGGTCTGAAGTAGTCAGACATCACATCTGTCCTCTGCCCAGTTCTATAATTCAAGTTTTACCAGCTCATACTTCTGTACATAATGTCCTAAACTCTCCTCTGGATGCTAATCTGGCTGATAAGCCTGTCCTCCCTGGACTGTTTAAGGCAGTGTACTCGCTCTGGGTGGGACCTGGCCCTCTCTTTCTACACTCACACATGTTTGTCCTTCAAACTCCTATCTTGGGTCAGACTGGCCCCTGACCTGTGACTGAGAAAAGGACAGCAAAGTAGCCCAGTTCTTCCCCCTTCCCAGAACTGGGCTGGTAGCATTCTTTAGGAACTTACTCTTCTGCAACTGAAACATTGTGCTGTGATTCTAGCTACACTGCCAGCTACTTATAGACTCATCTTCCCTGAGCTGAGACCATGAAATTCCTTCCAATTTCTTTATTTGCTATTTTTGGCCTACCTGCATAGGCCATAGGTACTCTCTCCTCCTATAGCCATACTAACCCACCTAAGTAGTGTTTTCTTAAGGAAAAGAGTGTCACATTCTGCACTTTATCTAGAATATGAACGATTCCAACAGGGACTTAAAATGTCCAGATGGGGGTGGGGTAGTGGTCTTACTTTACCACATGGCTTAATTGACCTGGAGCAGGAGACAGCCATGTGGTTTGCTGCTATCTTGACTAGGGATCCTCAAGATGGAAGCAACCATGTGACTTGGTCATCATCTTTGCCAATTATATCA
>CABHPQ010153010.1:0-23833 GCA_902168405.1 Peromyscus aztecus | reverse complement strand
CTGCGGATTCCCTTTGCATATACTACAGGTTAGACCTTACGATGGTAATAAATATCTTCTGACATTTTCAAGAAAATTCCTCCATTTTTCAGCTAGCTGGCACCTTTGTTCTGACGGGACCCACCATCACTTGAAAGTTTATATTCACTTCTGGGTCAGCTCGGTGGATAATAAAAAAGGAAAGCCATGACTATTCACTCACTACTGCTGTTTATGTTAACTTCAGAGAACAGTCGAACCAGGAAACTGGTCATAAAATCAGCTCCTGCAGGGAGGGGAGGATGCTTTTGTTCAGGCCCCAGTGGAACAGGCCAGTCTGACTCTAGACTGTATCAGGCATTTGAAGAACATAAGCAGACCTACCTTCTCATAGCCTGCATATTTCAGTGAAAAAAAAAACTGGGTCTTTCAAGGAGTTTATAATTTGAGGCAGGTAAGGAGGCAAGGCTGGACATACTGTACTGGCCAGTTCTATGTCAACTTGACACCAGCTAGTCACTAGAGAGGAGAGATCCTCAACTGAGAAGATTCCTCCACAAGGCCAGGCTGTAGACAAGCCTGTATGACATTTTTTTGATTAGAGATTGATGGGGGAGGGCCTAGCCCATTGTGGGTGGTGCCATCCCTGGGCTGGTGGTTCTGGGTTCTATAAGAAAGCAGGTTGAGCAAAACATGAGAAGCAAGTTAGTAAGCAGCACCCCTCCATGATGTCTGCATCAGCTCTTGCCTCCAGATGCCTGCCCTGTTTGAGTTCCTCTCCTGACTTCCTTCAGTGATGAACAGCGATGTGGAAGTGTAAGCCAAATAAACCCTTTCCTCCCCAACATGCCTTTGATTGCGGTGTTTCCTTATAAGCAATGGTGGCCCTAACTCAGACACTAGCCATGAAAGCTATTTCATTCTGAAGCCTATTGTCTAATTCTCTGTGAAAGATTAGACTATTCTTTCACCGATCAACCTCGTAGACAGAGAGCAATGGATCTATGAGAAAGTAAACATTCTAAACTTGGTCTTAGTTTCTTTTCCTGTCTTGGTGGGAAAATGCCTAAGCAAAAGCAACTCAAGAGAGGAAGGGCATATCCCAGGTCACAGCTCTGCGTCACAGGCCATCACGGTTCATCCTGGATCACTCCACTTCCAGGGTTTCCTCAGCATCTAACTGAGACCCAGAATTCCTCCCAGCAATTTTAACTAGGAATATTGATTATAAGTAGCTATTAGCTATTGGAAGGGAATAAACTGCCAGCTTTGAACAGGAGAACACTGCCAAGGACAGAAATAGATGCCAGGAACAGATCCTCCTCCTGGGACAGAGAGGCAGAGGCCTGAGCCACGGCATTGGAGGAATGATGGTAGCTATGGCTGCTAAACACTTGGGTCTCCCTGGTGAATACAGAGCAGTGGGGACCATTGTTGTGACTAGTTTTCAAGGGTCAAAGGAAATCTTCCACTCTGTCTGGATAAACATTGGGGGACAGGTGCACAAAGCTGTGCCATGATGGTTTAGTTCTCGGAAGCTCCAAGATCTATAATAGTGTATTTCAAGAAGTCAACCCTTGACAGTCACAGGTTGTGCTTCTTGCTAGAAAACAAGTCTCTTGCAAAATCAAAACCAAGCAGGAGCTGTCAGCACAGACACCAAGCCATTGCAATATGAGGACAGTACCCAGTGGATGCCTGTGGAGGACAAAGACTGATGGAGTAGGCTTCAGGACGATCAGACCAAGCTCAGCTTGCTCGATGAGGCCTCCAGTGTAGACTTCCTTGTGGCTTGGGCACTTCAAGAAGACAGAACAGCAACTACCACCAGAGAGCAGGGCTCCGCAGCCACTCACTGAATAAGGTTTGGGTTTAAGGAGGAACTCAAGAGAGACAATCATGCCAGTGCAGGGGCTATGATGCTACAAGACTCGGTGGGACATTTTGCAACCTGGAGTCTCCACAAATTATTTAATGTGTTTGTCTTTAAAAAAAAAAAAGTATCGTGGTTTTCTCTCTAATCCTTCAGCAATGTTCGTTATTTTTGTTTGTTTTCATACAGGCTGGAGCCAACGTCCTTCTGCAAGATGTGAACGGAAATATCCCATTAGATTATGCCGTCGAAGGGACAGAATCTAGCGCTATCCTGCTGGCCTACTTGGATGAAAACGGTAGCCCAAAGCTTCCTTTAAAAAAAAAAACCCTGCAGAAAGAAATACATTGGTAGAAGTGTAAACGTGTATCATTCTTAGGAAAGGGCACACATTGTTTCAGACTGTGCTGTCTCCCTCAAGGATGTAATGAGATGCAGTTTTCCACCTTTGCTTATTTGATATATATGCTTGCCACTTTTGCAAACTGGCAGGCACCTGGAGGAGGGAACAGCAAAGGAGATCCAAACAGATGCCTGGGGTCCGTAATTGGTGGGACTGGGTTTGTAATTATGAACTCTCCTCCCTGGGGATAGGAAGGGAAGTGAGCCACACAATTGAATTCTGAGCTAATGAGAGCAAGGTCACCTTGAGTGGATCCTCCAGGGCCAGGCGATCCCTGCAGGAATTGCAAGCCCGTTCAGTGAAGACAAGGGCAGCATGTGCACATTCCAGAATTCACAATGGCTCTCAGAATCCAAAGCACCATGAGAAGAAAGCCTAGGATCAAAGAGGGGGCTGGCCGGACGAAATGGGGCTGAGCCGGGTGTATCCCTCACAGGCACATTAATGACACAGCCCCAGTGTGAACCAGTGAGTCAGCTCAGCGTGGGCTGAGTGGGAGCCCCTGCTGCACCTGGTGATGAGGAAGACTTGGAAGGGCGAATCCTCTTCCTTGAAGATTAAATATAAATAACAACCCAGGCATTCCAGCCCCTTCAATGACCAGAGACAATGTTCTGGAATATTCAGAGCCTCTGGAAGCTGAGGGTGCTCCTCTCTCTTCTTTGGAGAAGCGCTTATCTCATTGCCATCACATTTGCCTCCTCCACCTCATTTGTCTCCAAAGGTTTATTTTGAGGATGCATAGAATAATAATCAGTGCTTAGCAACCCTGACTTCTTCACGAGAACTAGTCTCATTAATTTAGAAAGCAAGGTGGGCGTGATTGCTTCCCCCCCCCCCCGCTAAAGGCCACCAAGGCAAGGTTAGGGCAAAAGCAGGCTTGGGGAGAGGCATGTAGCATCTTGAACTGCCCACTCAGAATCTGTGGGGCACAGTACTCAGTAGCCCTCCCTCCAGACGCCCAAGATTCCCACGCAGGATAATTTCCCCTGCTGGCTTCAGGTCCCATGGGCTGTGACCCTCTGGAGAAAAGTTCATTTGTGTTCTACCAGGAACAAAACTCCAGGTTATTTGGATTTCCTAGCAGGCAGTTCAGGACTCCGGCCTCTGAAGTGCTTCCCAGGCAGGACAGAGTTCAGGGTTTGGACGAGAAATGTGGAGGAGCCCGAGGTTAACATCTTCGTACTACTGAAAAGTGGCCCAAGAACTCTTTATGTGACATGTTCTGATCACCAGCATAGTAATGGTGACTAGAGTAACACAGTGAACTGGCCTGTGTTGGCTCCCCTGACATGGGGACCTCCATGCCCATCCACTTGGACATGTTAACTTTGTACAGCACTTTGTGTGTGCATGGCACCCCAAAAGTATGGTTTCATGACTCTCCTAAAAAAAAAAAATAGTTGCATAAACAAGACAAGAACAATGGCAATATCAGTGGGCGTGCCAACATGGAAGGGGAATTCACAGAATACCCCTGAGCAAAGAACCACGGGCAGTTGATGACTGCTGGGAAGAGAGTTCACCTCCCCCAGGGAGGAGCCCCATTATTGGTTGTGCAACACAGAGGGCTCGGCCTTGAAACCACAGACACACAAACAACAAAAGCAGACTCAGCAGGTTGTATGTGTGTATGAGTATACACACATACACACATACATACATACATACGTACATATGTAACAATGATAATCAAATTGAGGCTGTCAACTTGTGAGTGGGAAGCATGGGAGGAATTTAAATGAGAGAAATGAGAGGAGCCGGAAGAAGCTGGAGGGGGAGGGGAGTTTTTACATTTCAATATGTACCCCCCCACACACACACACACACTAAAAGCTGGTTTAAGGAAATCAGTCATGGGCGCTGAAGAGCTGACTTCCGCAGTGAAGGGCATGCGCTGCTTTCACAGAGGCCTGGATTCCCAGCACATTTGCTGGTGCACCACCATTTGCAAGTCTAGTCCCGGGGGATCGGACGCCCTCTTCTGGCCTCTGTGGGCACTGCATACATGTGGTGCAGATACACACATGCAGGCAGATGCAAATCACCCACACACACATAAAAAGTGAATGAATTTTTAAAAAGATAAATCACCGACTGGGGATCAGCCCAGCGTGGTGGTGGAGCACAGCTGTCGTCTGTCACTTGCCTGTGAGGACAGGAGTACTGGGACATTGGGTCATGCCTGGGCACATGAAACCCTTTCTCTAATGTGAATTAGCAAATGAAACAAATAAGGAAACACAGAAGAACTAAGTCAAATAAAACTCTAAAGCTGAAGGAACTGAGCTGTCTCGCTCAGCCGGGGAACCCTTTCTCGTGGTTATCTTATCTGCTCCTGATCCCTCCTGAGGCCACAAGACCTACCTCGGTATCTCCACCTGCATATGTGTCAGCATCACTGACAAGCTTCCAACCCACCAAGGCATCGTGTTTATTAGAAAAGCTCGGTTTCTGCAAAACCAATATTTTCCATTGTATGTAAAAACAACCAAACCAAAGCAACTCTCTTCTTGTGGGAGGTGGATGAAAATATTGGAGAGGAGAAACCAGAGACAGTCCCTGACTCTGCTCCAGGGAAAAGCTGTCACCACGACGGCTGTCACGATCGGTTTGCAAAAGGCAGGTTAGCTGGAACGAACTCAATTTAATATCTCTTTAGTTTTTAATTCTGTTTTCCACTAGTCGCTGCTGCTGCTGTGGCCTGGCCCCTCCTGCCTGCCCTCCGCTCCCCTCCTGCACAGCTGCTGCTGTCCCTGTCAGAATCCCTCCTGCTTATCGGTGTCACCTCCCCTGTCCCTGGTAAACACTGTCTAACTCCATTTATTCCTGGCCCCCTCATTGGTGCGCTGCGAGAGTTATCTGCCGTGACAGCTGGGACTGATGCCATCAGAAATTTCTAATAGCCCAGGGTGACATTTTTGCTATTATTTGTCTTGTCACCACACTATTCTTTGCAGGTGCTTGCAGTCGTGGGGTGCTCCCGGCTCTGCAAAATCCTGTTTCAAATCAGATACTTATCATCCTGTCAGGTCAGAGCACAGGGGGCCGAGGCAGGAGACATCGTGAACAAGTTGATTACATAGAAAGTCTCTGTTGCGAGTTCTAATTGTACCATCACCACGGACTTACACCGTAAACCTGGCTGCAGCAATTAACCTCGGCTCAGTGCCTTAGGTTCCAGGGCTGTGAAATGAGACCCACGCTGGGGCTGATTGAGCATCTGATGAATGCCTCGTCTCTGCACAAGGCAAAACAGCTGGGCATGCAAGGAAAGCAATCAGTTCTGAAATGAGCCTCTGGGGGAAGGAAGAGCCCAGGGGAGAGAGAGCTCAAGGTGGCCAGGACAGAAAACAGGCATGAAAAACGTCTGCATTTGTGTGTGTGTGTGTGTGTGTGTGTGTGATATTTATCTACCCATTTATTCAGCTACCCATGTCTGTATCTCTCCTTGCAAGTATATATGTATCCATCCATCCATCCACCTTCCTATCTAATCATTCATCCAGCCACCTGTGTATACATGTATGTCTGTACATGCATCTGCGTAGGTGAATCTATCATCTATCTGTATGTCTGTACATGCATCTGCATAGGTGAATCTATCTATTTGTCTGTCTATCTACCTATCTATCCATCTATCTATGTTCCTATCTATCTTTATCTATTTTACCTACCTACCTTTCTATCTACCTACCTAGCTTTCTATTTATCCATCTATCTATCTATCTGTGTTTCTTTCTCTCTTTCTATTTCTATCTATCTATCTATCTATCTATCTATCTATCTATCTATCTATCTATCATCACCATCATCATCTTCATCATCTATCTGTCATTTTTTTCTGCACACTTCTCCACCTAGTCTCCCTTCTCTTTCCACCCTTTTAGGAACTAGTTGTTTGTCTGCTCTGTCCCTCAGTCATCCAATGCTCAACTTCCTACCCACTGAGAATCCCCCTGTAGTAGCTGCCCCTGGCTTCCTGAACTTTCTTTCTGAAATTCATTTCTCTGTTCTTTGAACTCATCTTTCTGTGACCTTGCATGATGTGGTCACACTGGCCAAGTCTCCCCTGAAGTGGTCTTTCCATACTTTGCTCCCTCCTCTTGAAGCTTTTTCCTGTGACACCTTGGGGAGCCACACTCATATCCTTAGGTCCCCACATGTGTACTGTTTCTGGGCTTTGTCCTTGAGAAGCATCCTTCTGGGACAGGGTGACATGTGTGCTAGATGAGCTCACCCATCGCTTACTCTTCCTGCTCCCAAAAATCACTGCTGTGACTCAGGTGCCCTCTGACACTTCAGTCCTGCATGTTAGTTTCCTGTGCATCTTGAGTTGGAGGTCAGAGGGTTTGAAATAACTTGTCCCATGTGAAAGATACTACTCTCACTCCGTGGCCCTTATTTACCATTACAATGACAATGTAAGCATCTGAATGCCATTTTATTCTTGCTAGTCCTTCTTGTCTGGGTGTCACAAAGTCTTATGGCACCTGCTTCCTTGGTACCTCTAGACTTTGTCCATACCTTCACCAGTCACACTGTTTCTGCCTTAGTTAAAACCCTGATATTTCTAATGTGTCTTAGCACAGTAGCTTCCAAGCCTGGTCTCAGTACACTAGGCTTATCCCTCCCCATTCGTCCTTCAGAGGACCCTCCAACACACTCAGCTCAGCAATATCTCACACCTTTCCTTTGCTTAACGAAGTTTAATCAAGGTCCTGTTCTGGCACTGGCTCTTTCAGAATCCCACATAGTTGAGGTGGCAGCACTTTCCAGTGTGCGTGAGACAGTCCCCTTGGGCCTGCTGTTCAGGTGCCAGGACAGGGCAAGGCGGGAGCAACATTCCCCACCACCTGAATGTGTTTGCTTCTCTTTGCTGACTTCACTGTTAGGGATTTGCCTGCCCAGCTCAGCAGCCTCCCTCAGTTTCCTAGGAAGCCTACCATGGAGACCCAGTGAACTAACTTTCAGTTCTGTGAGCTAAGAAACCACATGCTAAAAGCATGTTGTGGCATGTCATTGAACTGCAAATGTCTTTTTAGATCTGCTTGCCTGTTACTTCCATTTTGTTGAGGGCAAAATTATTTTTTATATTTACCCAAGTGATGATGTACAGGTAGATGTAGTAGAGAATAAAAACAAGGGTGTGCAGATTCCTCGGACTCTGAAGGTTCATGTGTGGTTATCTCACTAACCTGCTAAGGAAGGAAGACAATTTTCCCCTGAGACCACTGCAGAAGGCTTCACAGAAGTGATGTTTATGCAAACATTAGGTCAAGGGGCTGGGATGCATGGAGAACCACTTGGGTTCATGTGAGTAGGGTATACAGAGAAAAAGCATCTGGAGCAGTGTGGAAGAGAGACAGTCCAAGTCCTCTTGAGCTCAGGGACGCTTACAGGGACAGTTCAGCTGGAACACACACCGTGACACCACCCACATAACTCAGCCTCAGACAAAGGAGGTTGAGTTTCTATAAAAACAGCGGTCTTTCAGAACGGCAGTGGAGCAAAATTAGACAGATTAATACTGACTTAACATGTTAACACAATTCCAGTGACTCCTGGTACCCAGTCAGCAAAGGTGACCAAGCAATAACTTCAGTATCATATAACTTGTGAGTTTGGGGTAACAGATTTTCCTTAATTCTTAAATTTAAAGAATTACCGGATTCCTCCCAAATAATAAATCTAAAGAATCCTCAGGCTTATTCCTTCCAGAAAATAATATGAACATAAATTAGATTTCTTTTTCACAATAAAGAAGGGAGAATGGAGATTGAGCCCACTCTCCAACCCTGACTAGGTTTGTGGGTGGTGGGAGAGAGCTCTGCCAACTTGGTTGGTATATTCAGAAGCAGTTAAAGATACTTGATTGGCATGAAGAGATAGAGTTTCTGTTGTATTTGGCATAGCAAAAAGAGACTTCTTCTTTCCTAAAATTACAACAAAAAATCTAAAAATCACACTTTAGTTGGCACCAGATTTGATTCAAAATTGAATTCAGATCAATATAATGTCAAAATATTCCCCTGTGGTATCTTGGTAACGGGGACAAGAAATAAGCTGTTTGCTCTTCTGTGTTGGGTGTAGACGGCCTTTGACGAGAGGTATCCTACCTCCATGTTTTAACCTGTCTTCCACCTTTGCTGCATTCTACATTTATTATTTAATTTTAATGAGATGTTTAAGCATGTTTCCTGGAGATGCACACTTCAGCAAGCACAACAGCATTGTGGAATTTCACCAGGTAGTGGAACCTTAGAGGTTTTCATTGCTTCCTCTGCAAATCTCTGTGGCTAGAGTTTTCCTGCCTGGCCCACGGTCAGGATAAATCTCTTTCACCTGCCAGTCCCACAGCCTCTCAGACCCAACCAAGTAAACACAGAGACTTATATTGCTTACAAACTGTATGGCCGTGGCAGGCTTCTTGCTAACTGTCCTTCTAGCTTAAATTAATCCATTTCTATAAATCTATACCTTGCCACATGGCTCGTGGCTTACCGGCATCTTTACATGCTGCTTGTCCTGGCGGTGGCTGGCAGAGACTCCCTCCGCCTTCCTGTTCTTTTTATTCTCTCTGTTAGTCCCACCTATACTTCCTGCCTAGCCACTGGCCAATCAGTGTTTTATTAGCAACACATTTGCCATACAGAACATCCCACAGCAAATCTCTGCTGATGTCCATGGAGCATGCTCAAAAATTAAGTCACATGTCCAATTCCATAATCCTAAAATGAGAATGCAGTGGCATTGTTGTTTCTCCCAGACCTCAAATGCCCCATTACAAAAGGAAGTCTGTTGGTTCTTCCAGCATGATACACGGTGATCAGAAGGTGAGGCGCGGCCAGGGTGCTTCCGGTCTGGGTTGCTGTTGACACAGCTCTGTGCTTTACCACAGTTGGTTAACAACCAAAGCTCACTTTCATGAACTCTTACTAAAAAGCAAATACTCTTTGGTGTGGACCATGTGTTAATTCAGTATAGTAACTGATCAAACAACATCTGTCCACCCATTCTTTCAAATCCAGATGCTGAGGCAGAGGACTAGTTAACCCATCTATATTGACACAAAGAGGCATCTACATGCATAGCTGTGAAGCCCAGATGACAGGGTTCTGGGCGTTTCTGCTCCTTTCCCTACTCAGGTTCAGAGGCAAGCCTTTGGGGAACAGATATGGGGAGCCCACCGAGGAAAGGGGGAAGTGTAAATGGCCTGGTTACCACATACTTATAGATAATGTACTTGCCATGGCCTCTGCCCCTGAGACATGCCTTAAAACTGTGAACTGTAACCTCAACTGTAACCCTTGGTTTGGATTTATTGTTATCCAAATGTTATCCAAATAACAATTTGCTGTTATCCAAATGCCTGAGGATGCTGAAGCTGAAATGACTTTTCTCAAAGTTGGCCTAAGAAAGTAAATCTCACACTGAGCATGTCAGGAGCATCATTGCAGAAACGGTGTTTGGATCCACTGTAGGATGCTTTCCTTGGATGTGTGCAGTAAGGACTCAACCAGATAAGACATAGAATGTGTTCATGACAGTGGCTAGTTCACAGCCAACACTTCCAAATAGGAAGTATCTCACTATCATCATCATCATCATCATCATCACCACCACCATCATCATTGCCATCATTATTACCACCATCACCACCATCAGAACCCCATTCTCATCACCACCACCATCACCACCATCATCACCACCATCATTGTTTTCTTCACCTTTATTTGGAAACAGGAAGAGGAACCATAGTCTCTTCTCTTTGGAATCTTATTGTTAAAATGGCTGAAGTTTATGAAGCCCAGATACCTTTCTCAAAATTGAACTAGAAAGTGATTAAATCTCACACTGACAGATCAGAGGCATCAGTCACTTCAGTAAAGGTCTATGTCTAGGAAGCAATGGTAGGAACAAGGAATCCATAATGAGAAGATGAGTTACTCTAGAATTGTCCTACTCTGCAATATCAGGAAATAAATGCTGATAAAAGTTGTGAGCTGAAGTAAGGAGACCTGTGATGCACAAGCCAATACTGTCTGTCAAGGACCCTGGTTTCTCACTCAGTGTTGGGTGTCTATCCTGACATGAATAGCCCTGACCTGTTCAGCTAGAGCAACCTTTTAAACTTTTATCCTGAAATAACTTCACATATGCAGGAAAGTGTCAGAGTCCTAATAAAGCACCCCCAAATGTGGTTTGAAGCACCCCCCCCTAATGCCAGCACCAATGCAGCTTGGTATATTTGTCAGAACTCCTGAGTTAACATGTGTAGAGTAATGTCATGAGTTTCAGACATTGTCCATAGGCTGCTGGTTTCTCTGAAGAAGTAACTTTGCTGGTCCAGGACATCATATTGTATTTATGAGCAAGTATTTCTGGGAGAAAATCTAAGCAAACAAAAACCATGACTTCGTATTTTCTTTCAATCTAATTAATTTAAGTACTTGAAGATACTTTTGACTAGCGCATGTGGGCAATTTATACCAGTATATTAAGTATGTTAATCTAGTAACTTAGGTATTCCTGAACAGCCTACCATGTACAAACATCTTATCATATTGGGGAAAATGACCAGTTGGAACTTAATTTTTACCAGGCAGGCTATACTTAAGTAATGATTATAACAGGATTCATTCAAAGCGAAAGAAGTCTTGAGTATAGGAGGAGAGCTGAAGGGGGGAAGAGGGCTCTGAAAGGAGTGTGTTGGAGACTACCTTGTCCTGAATCCCAGACTTTCCTTGGAGCTAATAGGTCTTCTTCTCCCAGGGGTGGACCTCAACTCTCTGCGCCAGATAAAGCTTCAGCGGCCCATGAGTATGCTGACAGACGTCAGGCACTTCTTATCTTCAGGAGGAGATGTCAATGAGAAGAACGAAGATGGAGTGACGCTGGTGAGTGTACATTTGTCTCAGAAACCATTTACATAGAGAACTGAAGCTGATTATAGAGCATGTAATTGGATACAATTTACCGTTCAAAGGGGTGTTTTATCATAAAATAATACACATATATTCTTTGAAGATACCTTGGAAAACACAAATTAATAGAGAAGAAAATACAAAATATTTATACCATGGCCCAGAGAGGGCTTAGGCATCCAAGTTGATGTATTTTCCTCAACTGTTTCTACATATGCCATTCTCACAGGTTTAACATAAATTCTATGTCTTATTTTGTCAATATGGCTTTTGAGATGGAAGTTTTAAAAAGACTTTCATTTGGTTTCTAAATGAAACAGACCATGGGTTACTTTCTTTAACTAATTCACTTTGTAAGTTCAATCAAACCCCTGCCGTTACCTTTTATTGGGATGAGAAATATGCAGTAGCTTAACAGTAAAAAGATCTTGGGGCTGAAGAGGTGGCTCAGCTTAGAGGGGTACTTGCTGCTTTCGAGAGAACTGGGACTCAGTTCCCAGCACCTATGTGCTAGCCATTAAAATATCGTTTCCTTGTATTGAGGGAGGAGACTTTAGAAAGAGTCACAAGTTCTCAGCTCACCCTCCCCATGTGATGGAGTAGACATCAGAAAATAGAGATGACAGCCACCTAAAAGGGGCTGGAGCAAGGAGGGTGAGATTGCTTGGGGGTGCAGCAGGGCTCTTGGCCATCTCAGAGGAGGCATTAGTTAGTTTGAATACTAGAATCTAGAATCCTAAATTAGAAAAAGGATCTTTGGAGCACTGTAACAATGTTGACACTGATGAAGTCATCAACTCCGTCCACAGGAGAGAGGGTTTGAGACAGAGCAGCAGTGGTGAGGGAGATTGGAGTCCCGGAAGGAGAGCAGACAGTGAGGCTGGGGGAGAAGGATGAAGAGAGAAGAAGGTGGCAGCTGAGGGCAGGCTGTGGGGTGACTCCTGGGCTTGGTCACCTTGGATGTGGTCTTCTGCAGGACAGTTGGTGAGCCATCCGACTGGCGTGGCATGGCCAATTGACAATTCATTTATTGCTTTGAGTAGACAACTTCCCCACAATAGAAGCACAATAAGGCCTGGATACAATGCACTAGGTAATATTGCAACTCTGTTTGTGAAAAATCACTGCACAGGCACCCGCTCCAACCCCTGTTTAGACTCAGATAGCAATCTGCCAAAAGAATGCATGCAAACCTACATACAGCAATCATTTAATCCCTTCAGTTTTGATGTTCTGTGTGATTTTTGCTTTTTATTGAACAGAGAGCACAAAAGGCGTAAACCATTTTCTGTAATAACTGAATCCCCTGGGTACTATCTGTGAGCTTTGAACAAGAAAATAGCAATGGATAAACATCTAGGAAACTGTCCAGGAAGTCATGGCAGCCAATGGGGGGCTGTCTGGGGCAATTCTGGAGTCTGAATGGGATCGTCTGTCTGTTGATGTGTGTCATTGCTGGGCGGTTTTGTTCTGTGAGGGATGTAGTGCCTTTCTGTCTATTGTTAGACATCATGATAAGAAAATGCCTTTATCTACAGATGGATTTCTTAGACTGAATTGGAATGCCAGTTGTGTTTCAGAATAAGGCATCATTTCTCACAGTTACATGGCTATGTGCAAAGGATCAAACTTTTGACAAAAAGTCAGTGAAAAGGGGCTTCAGGTTTCACACAGAGGCGACGTGAGGCAGGAGCAGCCAGTATCGGGGTAGCTCGAGAATGGTGTCTATTTCCAGGGAAGCAGAGATGCAGCTATGAAATCCTCTGACACCCATATGGGAGTGTAGATGGCAACTGTATTAGAAAGGGAGTCTCCAGGGACCCTGTCACTTCTGGTGTTTTCCTTCAGTTTTTGTTGAACTACTGGGGGAGCCATGGTGGCTTGAAAGGACAGTCCTCCAGCACAGTGTACAGTGTGGTGACAGGGCTTGCAGATACTGCTGTGCATTGCTCTGGACATCCATGCCACATTCTTAAAGTTCCACTCCGTGTCACCCAGAAGGAGCCTTGGCCAGAGGCCTTCAGTCTGCCTTGTGGCTGAATTGTTTGGACTGTGACTTAGGTGGCATCAGAAATGGATCCACCTGCCCCAGAACTTTACCCACCATCCCTGCCATTGCTGTTTTAGCCCTGAATTCTGGAATTCTAGCCTTTTCCATGTCTGGGACCAAAACCTATTGGAGTTACCTGCTTAGGCTGTGTTTGCTGTATCCCATCAGTATGCCTCTGGGCTTCTGGTAACTTCTGATTTAAAGAGACACTGAGATAGTCATGTATGCAGGTGGTTTGCTTGTCCTAAAATGATATTAACCAGCTCACATGACTCTTGAACCTTCTAATCTTAATCACACATGGAACCTCTCATTACTGAATTATACCTAGGATAGACAGTTTGCCTAAGACAGATAATAAAAATTCACCAATACCTCAGGAGCCCCCAGAATACCTGCAGTGCATTTCCTGTTTCTGTGTCACCCCGCTCAGCACCAGGGACACTCCTTGAATGTGGAAGCTAGTCAGCAAATCTTTGACAGGTGAGCCAGAGGCCTTGAGTGTGCAGTTAGTGGGTGTGCACTTTTAGCAGCTCTGATTACTGCCGGAGGAGCTCAGGGAGGAGTGGGGATTACCTGGGAGAAGTGCACACAGTCAGTCAGAAGAGAAATGGTGGAAAACTGCCATTTCTTCACAAGTCACAGCATTTCTTTCAAAATGTGCTAATGATGACTTACACAAAATAATGAAACTACAAACCTGTGTTTTTCTTTAATTTTATACTGTCATGGTTCAGATCCAATACTTACTTAAATATCTAAACTATTGAACAACTAGCGTTGGCAAGACTACTTTCCTGCAAAGGTAGAGTGACAGACATGCCCATATTTCAGCTACACATGGCGTGCGCAAGTGGCTACAAGGAGGTGGTGGTGCTTATCCTGGAGCACGGTGGAGACCTGAACAGAATGGATGATGGGTACTGGACGCCCCTGCATTTAGCAGCCAAGTATGGCCAGGTAATGTGGTTTCCTGAATCCTTTCTGAAATATTATTCACAATTTAAAAAAACCTTCATATTTAATTTTGATTTGCTTCTAATTTATATGCTAATCATTATCTAATTTGACTTCTAATGGTGTCATCCTACTATGCAAATAATTTAATAAGGAAAAACATTTGCTTTCCCAAGGGCCCATGAAACTTACTCCTTTGAGCTTGCACATCACGCCTGAACTCACTGGAGAGACACTCAGAAGCTGTAAATATCCCTCACAGAATAGGGCTAGTGCTGCTTTCACACCACAGTGCTGCTGAGCCAACCACGCAAGTCTCTCCGTGTTCCGTTTGTCTTTTACAGTTAGTGGATCAAAAGTCAAATTACATTTTTATGTCCCGTTTTACTCTGCAAATTGCATTTCATTTCAATGAATAAAAGATGTTGGATTAGCTACGTTTGTGCTGCTGTGACCAATTACACAAGGAAGGCATCTTCAGTGATGAAAAATTTGTTTGGGTTCAGACTTTCAGAGGGGTCGGCACATAGCCGCTTGGATCCACACACTTGGGCGGAGTATAGTGGCCACAGACGTGTTAGACACAGGGACATCTTCCCTGTATGTGGTTTAACCACCTGTTCCAACTCCATCAGGGAACTGAAGAACCATAGGAAAACGCTGCTCTGACTTACTCTAAGTCAAATCAAAAAGAATGTGAAAATGGACAAAACAGAATCTTTACCTCTTATGTTGGTGTGCTGGTTTGTGACCTTTCCCCAGAGAACTCGATGTCCAGACTTGCCTCCTTCCAGAAGTGGCCCTGACCACGCTGTTTGCAGTTCATTGCTCACCACTGCCCCAGGAGAGGCTGACTGACCATTAAGGCTGACCGTTAGTTTTCTAACGAAGCACGCCAGGCTGGAAGCTGGCCGCTCTCTTTAGGAATAACAGGACTTCTCACTGAGTGTCCCAGCTCACTGTGGCACTAGACATGCAGTCTTAACAAGGCGGTAGTGACCTGAGACCCTGACCTGACACCTCATCGTCCAGTGAGAATCTCAAGTGCTAGAGCCCGAGGCAACGGGTTTCAGTTGCTGGCAACTCCACTCACCTAATCCATTCACTCACACACATGCTTCCTTGCTGGAAGTGGATGTGAAGAGCATGTCAACAGTGCTTTTGAATAAATGAATTTTTTCTACAATAAATATTGAAAAGGAAAACAGCGTTCTTGTTTAAAACACCTTTCCAGAGAAGTGTGTTTCCTTTACTCCTGGGACTGCAAATGCTTTTAAGTATTTCAACAGTTGCATTGCCCAATTGCTGGTTGGTTTCTAAGACATTCTGGGTGCGATTTTACTCCAAACTATTTTAAAGTCAGAAATTCAGCTTAAATCTCTTTGCACAGAAAACTTATTTTTTCCGTATTATCACTAGTAAGACTTTAACAAAAATAGTATTTGTGTTCCAGAACTAGATGTTTTTGTGATTTCACACATATATATATAATGCATTTTGATCACATTCATCCATCCATTCTCTTCTCTTGTCCTCATTTCTGCTTTCATTAGGGTTACTTGATATTAATTGATTAATGTATGTTAATTCATTGCCTACAGGAGAATGGGTGGGTTTAAAAAAAAACTGGGGCTTATCAGTGAGTACACCATTGATGAAAATGTCCCTCCCCCATAATCCAGCAATCATTAACTACCAATAGCTCCTGGAGGAGGAGGAAGTTTCCGGTATTAGTGAGATGTTACCAGGTCTGTCAGTTATTCGTATGAATCATTTGGGAGTTACATTTTGTGCACCCTCATGATTTAACTGAGCTCATGGAGAATTTAAATTATAAACAGTGATTCAAGTCATACTTGTTCTAGGCAGGAATCAATGGGGAATTCATTCACTGCCTGTTACTGTAGGTTAAACATGAAATGTACCCCACAAGCTATGTGTTGAGGCTGTTGGCACAATGGGAGGTTCTGGAATCTTTAGGATGGAGGAAACAGGTCACTAGAGATTGGAGAGAGAAAGGAGAAAGTGTTCCTTTTCAACATTTATTGTTGAAGTTACTTCCCTGTATCCCATCTGCCACATGCTCCCAGTGGAGGCGTGATGTTCTGCCCAAGCACATGGAGCCACCACAGACTAAACCTCAGAAACATGAGACCAAGGAAGCCCTCCCTTCTCTAGGGTTCTTTGCTCAGATATTGGTTATAGGGACACAAAAGTAACTAATATAGGTAGTTAGTACCAAGAGTGGGGTGATCACTGTAGCCACATCTGAAGGTGTGGCCCTCAAGACCTTGGGACTTTTTTGTAGGAGAAATCTGGAGAACCAGACTAGAGAAAGATGAAAAGACAGGACTTAATGTGAGGTTCTGGTGGATGCTCAGAGGGCCAGAATGCCAAGAGAAACGTGGACAGTGCAGACTGGGATTCATCTATGTTCTGGCAAAGAATTGGGCCACATTTGCCTGAGTCCAGAAACATTTAGTAAGGTTGAATTTAAATTTTAATTATGCTTTAATTAGCTTAGAAAAACGCAGACATGTTATAGTCTTTTGATGTAGTTTCACATAACCAAGAAAATAATGGATCTTAGTAAATCCTGACAACTCAGATGATTCTGAAGTGCACAGGGAAGTCATGGAGCAAGGGTAGAAACATGCACAACGGGATTTCATTTCCAAGGTCACAGGCAGACTGTGCAGTGTTGTGCTTAGGAGGACTGTGACTACATTCCCTAAGCATACAGAAAAGCGTAGTGACAGTGGGGTATAAACCCATGTGATGGTGATCAGTGCTGGGAAATTGGGGTCAGGTTAGACAGATGCACAAAGACACAATGACATTCTTTCAAAGTCGGCTGGGCCAGCTCGATGGCTCAGGGGGTAAAATGCTTTCCATGCATTTAATCACTCAGAAGTACTCTAACAGTGACACTAGGGACTCAACCCATCTCAGCTACACTAGGCGTGTGCTCCGCCACTGAGTTGCACTCCTGCCTCTGACTCTTCCGTCCTATGTGTGTGAGTGTGTTTCCTGGTCTGTGCAGTACAGCTACAGGTTTAATGCCCTGTGCAGCATGTGACGGATGTGTGGTGCCAACAAGCCAAGACTTGGCTGGATGATTAAAGTGAATAAAAAACAGAAGCAAAACACCCACTGGTAGATGATCTCTCCACAAAACATCATAAAAGGAACTTTAAATGTATAAAATGTCCTTTTCAGACCTTCAGAAGTTAAACCCCACCTGCTAAAAAATATTTTCCTAATATATAGATTCTGAAGCAGTTTGAGTGTGTGATGTATTCTGAGAAGAACCTGGGGATAGTAAGAATGCCAAGGAGAATGTTATCCTCAGGCTCCTGCCATGTCAGGTGCCTTGAAAGAGCCCCAGCCTTGTGCAGCAACCATGTACCCTGGGCGATTCCTGATGAGTTGGCACCCAGGGTACTTGCTGATGGTCCTCAGTGCTCAGGGTACTTCCTGATGGGTCTTCATTACCCTGAGTACTTACTGATAGGTCCCTCAGTGCTCTAGATATTTGCTGATGGTCCTCAGTACCATGGATATTCAGTGATGATCTTTAGCCCTGGATATTTGCTGATGGTCCTCAGTGCCCTGGATATTTAGTGATGATCTTTAGCCCTGGGTATTTGCTGATGGGTCCTTAGCATCCTTAATATTTGCTGGTGTGTTCTCAGTATCCTGTGTACTTACTGATGGGTCCTGCACGGCAGTTCTGATTGAAATTGTCTTTATGCTGCAGACAACCCTGGTGAAACTCCTTCTGTCGCATCAGGCAAACCCACACCTGGTGAACTGCAATGGGGAGAAGCCATCAGGTAGGTTGGAGCACGCTGGGAGCATCTTTTTGACATGGGCAATATTCATCCATCACAGAAGCAGTAAGAAATGTGAGTGGACATCTGGACGCCCACAGCTCCAGCAGATTCATCTCCTCGGCGTTGTGGGAGGGTGATAGCAGTAGGTGAAGCCGGGTTCCCACCACCTTCCTTTCACATAGCTTTTACCCATTGAGCCCCACACACGGGTCACCCCTCGTCACTCCAAAATCTATTTGATTGTTGTTTAACTTGTTACTCTATTGCTAGCTATTCACTTATTCTAATACTTACTATAATAGTGTGTTTTTCTATGTGAATATTTAGACTTAAAGAAACAGAAATTAATAGTCTGTTGCTAACTTAGATCCCTAAAGTCTTGACTTATTATTTCAGAAGTGTAAATACTTCTGAAGATTTCTATAATCCTATTTGTCACGAATATGTTCCTACATCTAATGCTCTTAGTTTTGTAGCTTTTAAAATTTAACTACTGCTACTTATCATTATTATTTTACCATATTAGGAGGAGGATTCAAAATAACAGAAATGTCTAGCATAAGAAAAATATAAGAAACTTTAGTGGTAAAAATTTATCGTTAAAACAAAATAAATGTGTTTGTTGTTGTTGTTGTTGTTTCTTTCACCTGGGCCCTTTCTAACTTAAAAGCCCTTCATGTTTCAACCCTCCTTCCAGTCACTTCCAGGAGTAAGTGTAAACCATGGTGAGGAACTTACTCTCTTTCCTCTTTTACTGGAGTTAAATGCCATTGCTTACTGCTGACTGCTCTGTTGTGTCTGCTGAAATAAACCAGGGTCTAACAGACATGAGGGTGCAATGCTTAGCACCCTTCGTAGCCTCCAATGGCCTCCAACTTTAGAGTTAAGCTAATACTGAGAGTCTAAACATCTTAGCATGAACTGAGATTGCTTTTAGTTAATTTAGTTCTTTAAGCCTAATCACAAGAATTAAAATGCAGCTTGTGTGTGGTATATACTTTAACTCCAGCATTAGAGGCTGAAGCTGGAGTTCAGTGCCAACCTGGGCCATATGATGAGTACCAGATGAGTCAGGGTTACACAGTGAGACCCTGTCTTCACGTAAATCAAATAAAACAATAACAAAAAAAGTGAAAAGACCAAAAAACGTAGTTTTTTATCTTAAAAAAGCATTTTTGGCTTTGTATCTTGTCTGTGGTCTTATCAGGAGACTTCGTGGCCAAATGCCCACTCTCAGCTCTTCACCAGACAAAGGAAATACAACTGACCCCTGATCTTAGGGCTGCCTGTCCCGCCATCCCAATGTTTTTCTCATTTTAGGTGTACTGTCATGTGTTACACAACCAATTCCCAGTGGCAGTTGGCTCTCTGGGGCCCAATGAATGATCCTGCTTGTGGCCTAGCTCCAGCCCTGGCCGCTTCTGTGCAGCCACAAAGACTCCGACAGCCTTCTCCATGTTATCCCTGCAGAGTCCGCCATCTTCCCAGTTCCTTGTTCATAGAACCATTGCAGTGAGATGCAGCACTGAGCCCGTCATAGAACCTCAATAAATGAGTGTTCGTTAAATGCAAATGTCCTTTATGTATGCAGTTTCCATCTGCAAAAATAATTGGCCAGGTAAATAAAATGCCACATAAAGGATGCAGATGGGGCACTCTTGTGGTGGCTGAGAAAGTCACCACGAATGCCATGTTAAATTCTCTCCATTTTCCCAGGGCTTGGATTTGGGACAGACACAGTAAATAATGTCTATGGTAGTCTGCAGTTTAGTTTATAGGTACACTAGAACTACAGTCTCCCAAATCAGGCGCCCAAGGTCTCTTCTCCCTTCCCACGCCTACTCCTCGATCCTAGGCCAGTCATGACAGAATGCTGGCAGTCACATCATACCCTGAGAGCTAAATAACTTTGACAAGCCCATAAAGCCACATGCCTCAAATGTACAGACAATGGCTGTCAGGCTTAGTGAGGATGGAGGGGTGGCTGCCTCTGCCGGGCTCTCAGCTGGTGTCAATGCAAACCCTTCTCCAAGTTCACCAGGTCTCGCTGGCAGTTACTGCTGGTCATACATTTGAATGATGGATATCTGTACTGCAGCCCAAGTGTGTCCAGGGGCCACTGGCTAAAGACCTGCAGTGATCTATACTTCCAACAAAAACCAGAAAAGATCATGGTAAGCTGCCAGATGCACAGCTCTGGCACAGGAAGGAGCTACAGTGTGCCTTCTCTCCCAGTGGAGTGTGCACACATATCCTTACACGCTCAGCTTCCCTGAGACTTTTCATTACCCATCACTATATATATATATCCCTAATAGATGACAGAACTGTCGTGGAAAATGTCAGGGCTGAGATTTTTATCTTGACCCTAAACTTTTGCTGTCTCTTGGCTGACTTGGTGTGTTGACTAATACATCCTCAGTTGATGCACATCTGCATTACTGAGAGGAAACACCGATCTGCTCCTCACTGCCCGTGTCTGATGTCCTCACTGTGTCTTGTAGATGTTGCTGCCTCTGAGTTTATTGAGGAAATGCTGCTGAAAGCTGAAATTGCCTGGGAAGAAAAGATGAAAGAGTCTCCATCTGTCCCTAGCTTAGTACAGGAGGAGCTGTACGATGAGATCCTTCACGACCTCCCACATCTTTCCAGTAAGCTGTAAGTACTTTCAGCCCAGTGGGTTGCAGCAGCTGGACAATCCTCTGGAGGCCAGCTGCCTTCTTCTCTCCTCTCGACTCACCCACCACTTCACAGACAGAAGAGCCTGACTCTCAACCCACAGTGTTGTACATACTGTAGCTGTTTGTCACACATTTACTAAAAATGTCAGTTACAACACTGAGTTCAGTACAGCTGAAGAAATTAGTGTGGCCTCAGAAGACTTCACTACGAAATCAAGCTGTCCCGTTTCCAGTGGTTCTGACAGCAAAGATAGTGTCCTCATCGTTCTTCTAGATTTTAGCTTTCCAGTGGTTATCATAATGGCTGACTGTCCTGAGGTAGTAAATGCAAATATACACTATTGTTCTAAACATAAATGTAATAAAACCACACTTTCAAAAAAAAAAAGGTAATGCTTAAGTGTTGGGTGGTGGAGTGAAAATTGTCATTGCATCCAAGGCCTGAAAAGCAATGAAAAGTGTGGCTGATAAGAGAAAGCCCACTCTAGTTAGTTTACTGGGGGACAAGTGTCCTTTGGACTCATAATATGATCACCATTTTCGCTTTGAACATTTTGGTTCTCAACAACTTAATGTATCATACAGATGTACATGAAGTACCCTGGATAGAAAAAGCAGAAAGCGTACTAACAGTTACCATGACTGGAGAGAGAGGCCAGTGTGAACAGACTTCTCATCGATGAAGGGTTTCTTGAGAGGATGGAAGTGTGATTAAAAAGGGGGGGGGGTTGTTGCTGTGATAGCAACTGATCTCTCTACCTTACCACTGTGTTATGCCTTTCCAAATATATAGACAGCAAAACATAAACAGCCCATCAGGCTTGGAGGGAGGGATCATGGGGCCCTAACCAAACCTGAACAACTGACAACTCAGGGAATATGGAGGAAGAAGTCACTGCCCTCAGCGATGTACAAAATGGTGAGCTCACCCAGGCTCCAATGGACAGGTCCAGACCATGGCCATACAGAGAGTCCTGGTAAAATCAGTGAGTTGTACAACACAACAGGAAGATATGAATGTGGGAAGGAATTCTGTAGGGACGATGAGGTACAACAAGGGTGGAGGAGAAGAGAAGAAGGTGTGAAAGAGAGTAACAGAATGCCCTAAATACATGTATGAAAATGTCTAAGAAGAAAATTAGTCGGTAAAAAAGAAAATTTCAAAAGTATAAACAAGATTATGTAGAGTAGGCATGCAGGCTCCTTCACACCGTCTAAAGTTTCTTTTGTGCTTTAGTTTACTTTAAAGATGAAGCAGAAAATGCATTTCTAATTGGTGCCTTTCATGGCTATTATATTATTGACTAAACAATGGATTAATCTGGTTACAAACAGAATAATCAATGGCTTGTTTTGTTCTACATGATTAAAAATGTGGTTTAATTACATTCTCTTCCCATTGTGTTGCCTTGACTCTGTGAGAAAATGGTAAATAAATGGGGCTGGGCTGGACTTGTCATCTGAGCACTTTTCACATTTATTTTTTATAATTTTTGATTGTGACGTATTTTATCTGGTCATTTCTACTGTGGGGTTATGAATAAATATAACAGGAAGCAAACTGGTGTGACCTGACTGGCCTTGCATGAGGCTGTTTTTATTATCCGTGTGTTTATGGAGACTGGCCTCGGGGAGGGCTTCTCTTAGAAAACACAGTAATTCCCTTCTGTTTCTTCTGATTCTCACTGGTAGATTTCTTTTAACAATATTTTCTTTTTTGCACTCAAAGAAAATCTTGTTTGTTGACGAAAAATTAGAAAGTGCAGAAAACCATCACACATTATTGGCCTTACAGAGAAGCAGCAACAGGGTAGACAAGCTGGCTGCAGACTTCGTTCAGGGCTGAGGCAGTGGGGAGAGGTGGGCTCGGGGTGGCTGTCACAGGGGCTCTTTCTTGGGGGCTAGTGAAAGGGTTTCATGAAGCCAAGGAGAAGGATGCTCACAAGTGTGGCAGGGGACAGGACACAGATACTGATGGTAAAACAGTCAGACTCTGTCATTATTCCAAAAGTCTTCCTAGTTATCCTGTGCCTCCCCACCAAGGTTAATATACAAATCACTTATATTTCTATATTGACTAAGAGTCAATGATTGTGTCAAATTCAAAATCACACTGACAATCACACAGAACTTGGATGGTGCTGAAATAAATGCAACAAGTCATTTGGGAGGTTTCAGTTAGGAAAGCTCTAGAATACTGATGAAAGAAATCAGCAAAGATCAGAATAGTCCAGTTGAGAGTTCTTCAGAATGACAAAATTCAAACCTGCTAGTGTTGAAACTCTCTTCCTATCCATTCGTCAATTGAACACATTCATCAAAATCCTAACAGGCATTTCTGTGAAAATTGACATAGATTTTAAGTTTCACATGAAAATGTTAAGGCCATTGAATAGCAAAAAAAAAAAAAAAAAAAAAAAAAAAAAAATTAAGGCAAACAAAGTTGGAAGTCTCATGTGAGCTAATACCAAGGCTTCCTGAGACAGGGTATCAATCAAGTCAATAATATATTATATCAATGCAGCACATGGCAGAATCCTGGAAGAGACTCACATCCCTGTGCCAACTGATTGCTAACCAGCATATCCAGCTAATAAGTTGAGGAAAGACAGGGTTTGTTCTCGAAATGGGTGCTGAAACAGACAGCTGTAAAAGAAGATCCTGAGCTGTGATTCATGGAGAGCCATGTAAAAAGGGGGCACACAAAAGGAGAGCACAGAGCTAAATATTCCAGAATAAAACCTAAGAAATGAATCTTGTTGATTTGGGTTGGAAAATGATTCTTAGATAAGAGAGAAGAAAGGAAAAACTGAAGAGAAAAAAATTTAGTACACTGCTATGGAAATAAACCAGCAAGAACATAAGGAGGAAGAAGCAGATCTCCAGTGTTCATCCAAGGATTTGTATCCAGAATGTAGACTATGTATTATCTGAAAACAGAGCCCTCTCCCCACAAACGACCAAAGGATTTAAGCCAAAGAGAACCAAAGAGAAACTGACTAAGACTACAAGAGGGTTAAAACAGCCAAATAATTTCTGAGAAAGAATAACGCTCAAGTATCTCATTCCTGATTTCAAACTATACTACAAACCTGCTTAATCAGGATGAAACTGGGTTGGAAACAGA
>CABHPQ010153009.1:0-14809 GCA_902168405.1 Peromyscus aztecus | reverse complement strand
GGGGCTATGGGCGGGGTCTGGCTGTGGGCGGGGCCGCGCCCTTGCGTGGGTGGAGCATCGGACCCGAAGGCTAGGGACCAAGCCTCGGGGCACAGCGGTGTGCGAGGCTTGCAGGTTCTTGACTTCACTTGGATCCTCCCGAAGAAACACCTGGAGCTGGCAGAGGCCAAATTCACCAGGCAGGCAGAGGGCCTGCGACAGGTGCGAACGGCGCTGGCCTCTGAGGGGAGGGCTCGTGGGGAGAGCATGTCCTGGTGATGCTTACCCAAGGTGTCGTGTCCCGTCCCCCCCCCCCCCCCCCGGCTTCTAGAGCGCGCAGCGTACGGAAGAGGCCTGGGCCAGCTTCCAGGAGCAGAGTGGAGTCCTGCAGGTGCGGCCCCGCGGTTCTGAGAGCCTGTCACTTCCGAATGCCCCGAGGCCTCATCCGCTGATCCGCGGCGGACCGTATCCTCCGCCCTGAGTCCCTGTTGCCACCCTCCAGGAGCTGCAGGGAAAGGTGATGGAGGCAGCGGCTGCACTGGATGCTACGCGAGGTGGCTCGGAACCGTAAGGGCTGAGATTAGGGAGGACGGCAGGGCAGCGCTGAGCCGGGCCAGGTGGCCCATCTCCGTGCCTGTCCTGCAGGTGGAACTTGCAGCCTCGTCGGGTGCAGGACTGCGCAGGCTCACTCATGGAGGAGGTGGCCAGGGCTGACTGTGTGAGCGCGGGCCGGGGCGCGGGCTGGAGCTGGGACCCACCCGCTACGGGTGACCGCTCTCTTGGGGAGAGACTAGACTTGGCTAGAGCCCGGCCGCTGCCCTGGCGCAGAGCTGGATGCGGCCCTTTCTCTGCAGGAAAAGCGGCTGTTCCGAGGTGCGGGCGCGGGGAGCATCAGGTGAGTGGCTAGCGGGGGTCCGGAGGTCCGGGTTCGGAGTCTCGGAGCCACCACCCACGCGTTCGTCGGTGGTTCCTCAGGCTATGGGCGCTGAGCGCACTGCAGACGCTGTTGCTGCTCCCGCTGGGCTTCCTGGCGCTGCCGCTGCTCTACGTGGCGCTGGCAAAGCCCGACACCGTCGGCCCGGGACTCTCGAGTAGTCTTGGCTCGGACGCGGTCTTCCGGCGGCTGCGCTACACGCTGTCGCCTTTGCTGGAATTGCGCCCACGCGGACTGCTGCCAGCCTAGAGCGAGCATCACGCCGGCTTCGGCCGCCTACACCTCTGTCTCCTTTGTGGTTTCTGGGGTGCCTGCCTGTGTGAAAAGGGCGGGGGTGGAGCTCGTGTGTTCCTATGGGCCCAGCGACCCCTTGTCACCTGGGCGCAGGGGTACCTGTCCGCAGTGGGGCTGCTCGGGTGCCCAGGCTGTCCTTTCTCACAGCCCTCGCTGCTGAGCGCCAGCCTGATCCCCTAGGGAGTCGTTTGCTACTGTGAGCCTGAACTTTGGGCAGGATGGATGGTGGCTTGTCAGGTCCCCTCCGTGGTGTGTGGATTATTTTCCCGGGATGCGTAGTTATCCCAAATCTCCCGCAACATTGGGGTTCCCTCTGGGCAGGTTCAGCTTCGCCAAACCCCAAACTTCCTCACAGCATCTAAGCTCACTGATGGTGCTAGTAGTATGCGAGGGATGTCCTGCTTAGTGGAAACGAATCTGGGTTGAATTTTGACCCTATGCATATAAACTTCAAACTACTTATTTGGAGGTGGGGTCTCACAGTAGGCCGTCCCAGCTTTGAACTCACAATGTAGCTGAGTGATCTTGAAGTACTCCTCTTCCTGCCTCCACCTCGTGAGTGTTTGGATTGCAGGCACGAGCCATCCTCCAGGTGTCCTTTATTCTGTCCTGGGGACTGGACTAAGCATTTGTGAATGCTGAGCTATCACCATGGCATTTAAATACACAGCTTTTCTGATAAGGTTTTTGGCGACTCGCTTAATGGCCGACAAAATAGTCTATAAAGATGAACACAGAGAAAGCACCTGCTGTAGTTAAGGTTAATCGCATCCAGCAGCCTATTAGTTCTATCCATTGGAGTCTTCAGCTCCTCGGCTGGGGCGATGGCTGTCTTGATCCCAAGAACCCATGTAAAAAAGCTGGATGTGGTGGTGGTGTCAGTCACCCCAGTACTGGGGAGGTAGAGATGGGCATGTTAGTGAGCTCCGGAAAATGGGAGACTGTCTCAGGAGACTAAGCAGGGTGGCTGGAGAGATGGTTAATGGTTGAGGGCATTTTGCTGCTCTTTTTTTCATTTATTTTATGTGCATTGGTGTTCTGCCTGCATGTGTGTCTGTGTGAGGGTGTCAGATCTTGTAGTTACAGACAGTTGTGAGCTGCCATATGGGTGTTGGGAATTGAACCCGGGTCCTCTGGAAGAACAGTCAGTGCTCTTAACCACTGAGCCATCTCTCCAGCCCCCATTTGCTGCACTGGGTTCAGTTTCCAGTATTCAGGAAAAAACCAGGTGTTTGACAACATCCTGTAACTGTTCCGGGGATCTGATGCCCTCTTCTGGCCCCCTCACCGAGCACCAGGTATGGTCACGGTGCACAAACTACATGCAGATACTCACACACATAAATAATCTTACAAAAAACCAGCAGGTGGTGGCGCACGCCTTTAATCCCAGCACTCAGGAGGCAGAGGCAGGTGGATCTCTGTGAGTTCGAGGCCAGCCTGGTCTACAGAGTGAGTTCTATGAACACAGAGAAACCCTGTCTAGAAAAACAACCAAACCAAAACCAAACAAAAAGCAAGGCTGGGAGTGGCGCCGGGTCACAGGTCTGGGCTACTACTCTTTTTTTTTTAAAGATTTATTTATTATGTATACAGTGTTCTGCCTGCATGTTGCCTGCAGGCCAGAAGAGGACACCAATCTCATTACAGATGGTGGTGAGCCACCATGTGGTTGCTGGGAATTGAACTCAGGACCTCTGGAAGAACAGCCACTGTTCTTAACCTCTGAGCCATCTCTCCAGCCCTGGGCTACTACTCTTAGGCTCACTTTTATTTCTCAGTTTCATTCTTGCCCTACAAAGTCCATTCCCGTCTACTGATTGACACTTTCATTTTGGGGGCTGTTGGAGATGGGCCTTGTGCATGTCAGGCAAGAACTTTAACCACCAAACTCCAGAGATGTGAGACACAGGCCAGCCTGGTTAAGTCCCCCCTGGAGATGCCTGAGGCCTTAGTCCTGGTGGTCACAGCCTGGGGCTGCACAACTAGGGTGGGGTGCTTGCATAGGCCCTGGGTTTGATCCCCAGCACCCAAACCAGACTCCTTATGTTAGGTGTGACTTGAAGGATCAGGAATTCAAGAGCAGCTTCAACCACAGGACAGACTTGAGGCTAGCTAACAAAGCAAATGCAGCACATTTTGGGATTTTTATTTTTTCCAAGTTTACACAAGAAAATACTTCATGTACCTATGTAGTAAGACAGGTGAACAAGTAGGGAATGTGTCCAGTGCAAACGAAGACTCACACCTGTGCACACAGCGCCACCACACGCTTGTCAGTCTCTGGAACCGACGCTGCGGGTGGCCGTCCCAGCCCCGTGCCCAGGCTGTGCTGACAGCATGAGCTGCTGGGGCAGCCGAGGCGTCAGAGCTGCCTGTCTGTCCATCAGTAGGGGATGTCGTTCTGGTAGTACTGGATCATGTCATAGGTCCGGCTCCTGAAAGGCCAAGTGAGGGAGTGAAGACCACCTCCTGGGAGCCCGTCCCACATGCTCGCCCTTGGGAAGGCTCAGGAATGGCGGGTGACTTGCCTGTTGCTGAGGAAACAGCTCTGGATGACCTTCATGATAAAGTTCGCCGCTTCTCGCTCTGTCATGTTAGGGCTGAACCTGTGTCTGGGAGAGATGAAAGGGCATTTGTGGCAATCTGTTCCGCCAGGTCCCTTCTGGTGTGGCCTAGTGTAGTCCCTGACCCTTTCCAGAAACTGCTAGATCACTGGGGGAGCTCAAGGCCATCTTGCTATTCCAGGAACCCTGTCTGCTTTGTGGTTCTAAGGGTACATGAAAGGTTTCTAGGTGGAGCCAAGCAGATGGACAGCCCTTCCCCAAATGGCACCTACTTCAAAAGCTTGATTGTCTGGCCTCGGAAACAGGGCAAGCCTGTGTCCAACATGAGTGTGACTAGGGAGACGACTGCATCCATGTAAGGCCTGTGGAGACAGCAAGGGTGGGGATAAAGCTTGAGCAGGGACCGGCTCAGTCTTGTGACCCATCTGCCCCTCCCTCAGCCATGTTCATGCAGTCCTCCCTGTCCCCAGCACGCCAGGCTTCCAGCTGTGGTTTCAAGGATGCTGTTTGGTGTTAACCACAGTAGCATGTGGGATGTGGCAAAGTATACTCCATGTGGCATCTAGTTGATGCCAATCTCTATCGTGTAGCTTTGGAGGTGCTGGGGCTACGGTGAAAGGGTGGCCGGGAAGTCCAGAGGGGGAGCCCAAGGCTGAAGGGTGCTGGTAGATGATGATGTCAGCTATGGGAGACTACAGCATGTAGCTGGCAGGTCAGAGTTGGAAGTTGCTCACAAATGTAGGTGACTAGAAGGCACCTTTTAAAGATTTATCACCAGGCGGTGATGGCGCGCGCCTTTAGTCCCAGCACTCAGGAGGCAGAGGCAGGTGGATTTCTGTGAGTTTGAGGCCAGCCTGGTCTAAAAGTGAGTTCCAGGACAACCAGTGCTGGTACTCAGAGAAATCCTGCCTTGAAAAACAAACAAAAGTCTTGGGTTGTGAATCTTGCCTTTTTAAAGAGATGTCTGAGCCATCTCTACAGTCAGAGCTACATAGTGAGACCATGTCTCCAAACAGACAATTCATGTGTGTCCCTGTGCTTGAGTGTGTGCAGGCATGTGTGCAGGTGCCTCAAAAGGCCGGCGTGGGCAGCGGATTCCGGAGCTGGAGTTCCAGGTGTCTGTCAGCCACCTGATTCCCTCCAGGGAGCATGGATATGCTTTCCCACCTTGATGCCCCCCCCCACATTGCCCCCGGGCTCACCGCACAGCCAGATAACCTCGGACACACATCTCCATGAACCACTTGAAGGGTGTGGCTTCCATCTTGCCCCCCATAATCATCACCATCTCATCTGTCAGCTTGATGTCGGGTTCCCAGCCAAGGTTTCCGCCCGGTGAGCTTTCAAACATGAAGCCAAAGTCTGCAAAATCCCAAAAGGCTGCCTGGAACTGGGGCAGGAGTGAGGTCAGGGTGGTTTATTTCCTGCAGAGAAGGACTCGGCTACACATGGCCAGAAGTGGGGGAGGAAGCAGAGCCACCCCACCAGCTTTCCCGTCTACCAACAGAGTGGGCTGCCACTCCAGTCCCCAGCTCCCGAGGGCTGGCCGCTCCACAGCATCTAACCAGGGCTTTGGGCACTGCGCTCTACAGTGGGGCAGGGAGAGGGGTGTGGCGCAGCCTGGCTGACCGATGTGGATGATGTGGCCCTTCTTGTCCAGCATGATGTTGCCGTTGTGCCTGTCCTTGATCTGCAGCAGGAAGAGCAGGAGGCTGTAGGCGGCCATGCTCCGGATGAAGTTGTAGCGTGCCTGTGTGGAGAGGGCTGTGGTCTCACTCTGCACCCCACCTTGGAGGCAGAGCTCCCAGCAGGGAGTGCGGCTGTGTGGAGGGCAGGCAGCAGCCTTTCTGCACCCTGTGGCTCTAGGCTTCTGTAACACTCCGAGAAAGCTGTGGGGGACTGACTGGGCAGACAGTGAGCTGAGGCCCAGGGGCCAGTACCTGCTGGAAGGCTAGGGTAGACTCGTCCCCATACTGGCGTGTGAAGTAGTCATACATGCCGAAGTCAGTTTGGCGGCCCAGCTGGTCTCGGGAGGTACAGTCCGGTATGCACTCAATCACGCCACACTAGGAAGGGGAGGAGGAAGGGTCAGTTAGGTGGGAACTGTGGTGTGGTTGGTGATCCCTCTGCCTGTCACGCTCCGGGAACTCACCCCAGGGGCAGTGGCTACCACCCGGTAGGGAAAGACAAAGAGGTCCAGGCCAACCAGCTGGAAGATGTTCTTGAAGAGGTCGATGATCTGCAGGGCTAACATGTCCTGGGCGGGAGAAGGCACAGGATGCAGTCAGGGCCCTCCCTCAGCCCCTGGCACTCAGGAACAGTGGCCCTTGAGGTTGGGCTGTCACGGAATCGCCCAGAGGACGCGAGAGTGAGGCCTCCCTTCTTGAGCATTAATGGCGCGGGTGGGGCTGGGAGGAGGGAAGGGCCGAGTCTCACAGCAGGGGGGCTCTTTGGTGTCCCGGGGGGTGCCCCGCCCCGGTCACCTGCCGGCAGTCATCCCCCACTTTGAAGATGGCTGCCTGCCAGCAGATCTTCTTGCCATCAGCCTCCTGCCCGCGGCACTCATCCTCGGCATCGGAGCGGCACTGCAGACCTGCGGTGGGGAGGTGCTGTCTGTCAGCCTGAGGGCAGTGAAGAGGGGCCGAGGGCCCGAGAGAACTAGGGTCTTGAGAATCCTTCTGCAAAGCACGAAGGGGTTCCAAGAAACACGGCTGTCACAGAATCACAGGCGTTCTCCTAAGAACATGAAGTTTACAAGGAACCGAAACAGAGCCCCCTGCAGCCAAGCTGAGTGCTCAGGGCTGAAACACAGCCAGGCCACTGAAGACACATCCACACTGGCCTGTGTCCCCAGAGTCTGTACCCCAAATCACAACTGTGATCTTATTTGGAATAAGGTATCTGAAGATGCAATCATGTTAAAAGAGTCATACTAGATGACAAATGTCCCTCTTTTGGTTTTTCGAGACAGGGCTTCTCTGTGTAGTTTTGGTGCCTGTCCTGGAACTCACTCTGTAGACCAGGCTGGCCTCGAACTCACAGAGATCCGCCTGGCTCTGCCTCCCAATTGCTGGGATTAAAGGCATGTGCCACCACCGCCCAGCAACAAGTGTCCTTTTAAGAGAGACTTGTAAGACCACACGAGACAGGCAGAGATGGAGTGAGGCTAAGTAGCATCACCCACATGGATTGCTACAACCACAGGAGGGACGAGCCGGGGAACACCCAGCCCAGAGCTTCCCTCACTGGAGCATGCCCTTACATGCTGATGTCAGCCTCCAGACCTGTGAGGCTGCACACTTCTCTGTGTGTCACTCAGACTACGCTCTTCTGTGTGAGCCTGGAGCAACTAGTGGCCCTACAAAGCTCAGGGACTGGGCTCAGGATGGGACTTCTGGGCTCCAGTGACGGGCAGCAGATTCTAGGGCCTTTTCCAGAGGAAGGGAGAACCCACAGGTAGATGCATGGCAGACATCTTTTATAGGATGCTTGTAACAAACTGGCACTAGTGAGGAGAGACACCCTATACTGCAAGGAGTTCCTTACTGACCTTCTTTTTCAAGCTCGCTCACTCCACATCGCTTCACCTTAAACTTGGCCAGATACGGTGCTTTGGCGGCACTGAAAGAGAATGTGGACATGAACCGGCGCGGGGGCGGAGACCTCCTAGTGAGGATGGCGCAGGGTGTGGGCGGGCACTCACCTCTGCATTGGTGTTCCCGACTTATAGTCAATGTCTAACACAATTGCTTCAGGGTTGCTGGGCAGGTAGCAGCCTGGGTAGGCACAGAAGAGAGGAACAGGGAGCTGCACGCCACCACAGGGAGCCACAGACAGTCCCCACCACAGGCTTCACATGCAGAGCAGCCTTATGAGGACCCGACATGTCTTGTCCTTCCTGTGCTCATTGTAGGTCTGTCCTTCCCGACTCAGACACTTCATGACCCATCTAGATAGCTATCAAAGAACCCGCCTCCTCCCAGGAGATACTTTTCCAGAAGGTTCTGGACCTTAGCTGCTGCCTGGTCAAGTCTCAATGGAGACTCCCAGAATGTTCTCAACACACTCCCCTCCTCCTTTGTGTTCCGTGCACAGTCAGGGACTCCCTTTTCCCGGTGTGGTGGTTTGAATAGGAACGGCCCCCACAGACTCCTATGTTTGAATGCTTGGTCACTGGGAGCGGCATATTAGGAGGTGTGGCCTTGTTGGATGGAAGTGTGTCACTGTGGGGTGGGCTTTGAGGTCTCAGAAGCTCAAGCCAGGCCTAGTGG
Organism: Peromyscus aztecus; assembly: GCA_902168405.1. Taxonomy (NCBI): domain Eukaryota; kingdom Metazoa; phylum Chordata; class Mammalia; order Rodentia; family Cricetidae; genus Peromyscus; species Peromyscus aztecus. The sequence continues at coordinate 6,764 of CABHPQ010153009.1, read as the reverse complement.
CTCACAGTTCTCTTTCTGCTGCCTGTGGATCAAGATATAGAATTCTCCGCTACCTCTCCAGCACCATGTCTGCCTGCATGCCACCATGCTTCCCACTGTAAGGACAATGGACTGAACCTCTGAACTGTAAGCCAGCCCCAATTAAATGTTTTCTTTATAAGAGTTGCTGTAGTCATGGTCTCTCTTCACAGCACTCAGACACTCAGTAAATGTGTCCATTAAGCAGACAAGAGGAAGTTCATCCCTCCGGAGTCCGATGATGGAGGCCCTAAGTGTGTGATGTGGCCGGCCAAGCCCTGTTTCCACACCAGCCCCACCCAGGGAGGACAGCAGCGCCCTCTTGCCTCACTGGCCCCCACTGCCAGCTTACCAGGCTGCACCTTCACCTCAGACAGAGCTGACAGACAAGCCTTTTTTCTTTCGTCGCCTTTAGGGTAGGGCCTGAGAAACAAGACAGAAAGACTCTGGACATGGTGGCACACAGCTGTGACCCCAGGCACTCAGATGTGGGGCCAGAGAGCCGGGAGGGCAAAGGTATCCTCTGCACACCAAACTGTCCAGACAAACAAGCACAAGCGTCTGCTCTGTCTGCAGAAACCGGCTTCCAGGGACAGAGCGCTCAGGGGGTGCTGCTGCTTCACCGACGCCCACCACATCTGGCTCCACCAGGCTCAGGAAACCATCCATAGCAACACCTGCCCTGCATTCCTCAGAGAAGCCACATGGCCCAGAGGGTGGTGGGGCTGAAGTGGAGCTGCTTCTTGACCTCTGCCCCCACGTTTTACGGGGTGTGTGCTGCTGCTGAGGCACTGAGAGAACAGGTGGCTGTGGGGCGCCCTACCCAGTACTGGGCTGAAACGCCATTTCTTTCTTTCTTTCTTTTTTTTTTTTTGTTTTTGAGACAGGGTGTCTCCGTGTAGTTTTAGTGTCTGTCCTGGATCTCCCTCTGTACACCAGGCTGGCCTGGAACTCACAGAGATCCGCCTGGCTCTGCCTCCTGAGTGCTGGGATTAAAGGCGTGCGCCACCACCGTCCGGCTGAAAAGCCATTTCTATAACTACTGTATGACCTTTGCTGGTAAGCCCCTGCGACCTGGCTCAGCTAGGGTGAGGTTGAGGTAACTGCAACTTTGTTATCAGGTCATGATTGCCCTGGAAATGCACCTCTCTGCAGAGTTGAATCTGGGAGTGTTCCCCAAAGGCCCACATGCTAAGGACAGTTCCTCACCTTTAACTCCCCAGTGAGGGCAGGCATGTGATGCACGCCTTTAGTCCCAGCACCCAGAAGGCAGAGGCAGGAGGATCTCTGTGAGTTTGAGGCCAGTCTAGTCTACAGAGTGAGTTCCAGGACAGTCAGGACTATATAAAAAGACCCTGTCTCCCCCCCCTTCCCAAAAAAAAACCCCACCTCTCCAGTGAGTTTTAGGTCACTGGGGCTGCAGCCTTGCAGGGGCTTATGGGATGCCATTCTCTTTCTCTGCTACAGCTGTCACGTGTGCTTAGCACACTCTCACTAAGAAGACATCATATTGTTCCCCACCTCCCCTTGGGTGTGTGTGTGTTGTTTTTTGGTGTTTTATTTTTTTGTTTTTATGTTGCTCTGGCTGTCTGGGAAATCACCATGTAGGTCAGGCTGGCCCCAAACTCACAGAGATCCACTTGCCTCTGTCTCCCAGGTGCTGGGATTAAAGGCGTGCGCCACCATGCCCGGCTACCTTGTCCTCTTAAACTGACTGTCTCAGGTGTTGTAAGTGACCTGCTTCCCCACCCTTCTGTGTGTGTGGTCAGGGACCTCAGGGAATGCAGCAGGAGCAGCCTGTACACACTGAGGGCAGGTTAGGGAGTGGAGGAAGCTGGGGAGAACTGTGCGCAATGCTCTTTTCCCTAGGTCACCTTGGGCAAATGTCAAATGCCAATGATAGCCTGCCTGCCTGCCTCATGCTAACAGGTAATGCCCCGAAAGCCACCAGACTGGAGAACCTCGGCTAACACAGACCGGGGTAGGCGGGATGAAGACAAACATCTCAGAGGGCTGTCTCTCAGCACTCACTTGATGATCGCTGAGACGTTGGTGATCTTGTTGAAGAAATCAAATTCCCGTTGATAGAAATCTTTGGCTGGGCCTGAAAGGGACCCTGTGATCTCTTCTACTAACTGCTCCAGAAGGTCACCGATGTCAGCTGAGGAGACAAAGATGATGAGTTTTATGGCTGCCACAGAGACCCTTAAAAGAAAACCCTTAGCCAGGTAGTGGTGGCACACACCTTTAATCCCAGCACACAGGTGGATAACTGAGTTCGAGGCCAGCCTGGTCTACAGAGTTCTAGGACAGAGAAACCCTGTCTTGAAAAACCAAACCAAATAAACAAAAGCCCTTAAGTATTAAAGATGTTTGCTAGACAGTCGAGCTGGGGCTCTCCAGTACCTGCCTGCATGTGGAATGGATTCTGTAGACTTGGTAAAGGCCACATCATGACATCCTTTCCCCTCACTGTTGACACTGGTCATGCTAGCCCCTCGGCAAAGCTCAAGGTAGGGCCTGTGTGACTAGTTACCTAAGCCCCAGGTAAAGCCATACCAACTGTTTGTTTTGAAACAGGGCTGAAAGTAGGTTGGCCTTGTACTTGTGACCTGTGCCTCCATGTCTCAGTGCTGTCTACACGTGCGCCACACTCTTGACATGCTTGGTGCTGGGCTTTGTTCCTGCTGGGCAAGCATTCCGTCAACCAGAACACACTCCCAGCCTGGATTACTTGTTCTTGTTTCCAGACAGGGTCTAAGCTACAGCACTCAGGCCGCCCAGGAAGTCATGGTCCTCTTGCCCTAGCACTGGGTGCTGGGATCATGCACCACATCTGGTTACAGTTATTGCTTTTATACTTTACCTTGAAAACCTGCCTTTCCAGTACTGTGTGTGAGCAAACAGAACATCCATGCCGGGCTGCGGGCACATGTAAAGACCGCACAGTTGTTCTGAGAAGCACCTGGTCACCTGTGAGATGATCTTTGTATGGGGTTATAGATGCGCGCTCATGGAGGCAGAGGTCAGCCTTCGCCTTGTCTGTTTTGGTGAAGAATCTAGGCTGGCTGGCTAGCAGCCCCAGGGACCCATGTGTCTTAGCATTCTCAGCTCAGGGAATGCAAATCTCTGTACCACCCCGGTGTTCATTTGCATACAGCGGTGCACACAGGCCATGGCACTTGTGTGGAGGTCAGAGGACAGTCTGCAGGTTTGCAGGAGCTGGCTTTCTCCTTCAACCTGGGGACCAAATTGAGGTCAGGTTTACTGGCTTTAGGTCATCTGGATGGATTGGGTAATTATTGATGTACTGGAGACACAGTTTCATTTTTCTAGGTTGGAGCTGAGGGTGACCTTGAACCCTTGATCTTCCCGTTTCTACCTCCTGAGTGAGAATGCTGTGATTACATGTCCCTCCATGTTTGGCTTCATGGCTCTCTATTTTGTACTTTATATTTTTCTTTCCTTTAAAAAAACGAACAACAACAACAACAACCATGGAGTCCAGACTACACTACATGCTACGCAGCTTGAGACTCCTGTTCTTCACGTTCGCCTCCCGAATGCTAGGTCACAGGCACATCCACACCTGGCTTTTTGGAGGGTCTCAGCTATCCCAAGGTGACTTTGAAGCTCTGATCCTTCAGTCTCTACCTCTTAAGTGCCAGGATTACAGATGCGCACCACCACATCTGGCTTGGGTTAGGTGTTGAGTATTGACTCTCAGGCCTTGTGCATATGAGGCAGACATTCTATCTTAAGTCCCTTCTTAAAAGGCAGGGTGTCATGTAGTTAAGGCCGGCCTGAACTACTGATCTGCCTGCTTCTACCTCTTTCTTTTCTTTTCTTTTTTCAAGACAGGCTTTAATCTCAGCACTTGGGAGGCAGAGGAAAGCAGATCCCTGAGTTCAAGTCCACCCTGGTCTACAGAGCAAGTTCTAAGACAGCCAGGGCTACACAGAGGACCCTGCTGAGGAGGGTGGTGTCAGTCTCCTATTGTTCAGGCTGACCTCGAACTTGCCTTAGTATTGGGATTCAAGGACTGTGCCATCAGGCTGGCTAGAGTGATAGGAATTCAAACAAACAAAACAACTATAGGCCCAGACTGAACTTGAGCTGGAAGAGGCTAGTCTAGTCTCAAAACAGGTGTGGCTGTGGCCACTAGGAGGATGGACAGAGAGAGGCCATGATCCAAAGGAATCAGAGCCATTGAGGAAGCTGTTACTGGCAGCCTAAGCTTTGAACCCACAGATGACAGCTTAAGAGAACATCCTGAGAAATGACAGACTGTGTGCAATGAGAGACCTCAACAAAACGCCCAGGGTTTCAGTTTAGAGACTTAAAAATCTTGTGTTGCAGAGGAGGATGTGCAATGTGTGCTCGCCACACCAGGTTGGTGGGTGTGCAATGTGTGCTCGCCACACCAGGTTGGTGGGTGTGCAATGGAGCCAAAGAAAGGTCTATCCAGAGAGGCCTGTAAAGTCTGGCGCCCACTTAACAGGGAACCAAGTGTGGTTGGTGGCCTCGAAGGAGACACAGAAGGACGTAATCTGAGAGACTACTTTGAAAAGTGTGGCAAGTTCATTCATCAGGCAGAGGCAGGCAGATCTCTGAGTTCGAAGCCAGCCTGGTCTACACAGAGAGTTCTGGGACACAGAGAAAGCCTGTCTTGAAAAACAAACAAAAATAAAAGTTGGCAAGATGGAAACCACAGAAGTTATAGAAGACAGGCAGAGTGGAAAAACTTTTGATGATCACAATCCAGTTGATGAAATTGTTCAGAATACTTTACTATTAATGGGCATAATTGTGAAGTGCAGAAAGGCCCTTTCTAAACAAGAGATGCAGTCTGTGGGATGCAGTCTGAGAAGATCTGGTCATTTTATGTGTCACAGAGGGAACTCCAGGTGTGCTGCAAACTTCGATGGAAGAGGAGGCTGTGGTGGTGTCCTGGTTATGGCAGAAGAGGAGGCTGTGGTGGCAGTGGACGCAGATATAGAAACCAAGGTGGAGGAGGAGGAGATGGTTACAGGAAATAAAGGGAGACATTTTGGTGGAGGTAACTGTAGTGGTGACGGTAACCATGATTTTGGAAATTACGGTGACAACAGCAATCAAATTATGGTCCAATGAAAGGGGCAGCACTGGCTGATGATGCCCGGTTTCCCTGTGGTGGAGCTCACGGACCTGGTGCTGTAAGTGGTGGATACAGAAGGTTTTGTTTTGAGACAGGGTCTGTGTGTAGCCTTAGCTGGCCTGAACTTGCTTCTTAGACCAGGCTGGCCTCGAACTCACCGAGATTCACCTGCCTCTGCCTCCTGAGTGCTGTGATTAAAGGCATGCGCCAGCGTGTTCAGCTCTTTGTTTATTTGTGTGTGTGGATAGACACACACTATGGCACACATGTGGAGGCCAGAGGACACCTTGCAGGAGTCTGTTATCTCCTTCCTCCAGGTGTGTTCCAGGAATTCAGTTCATTTTGCAAGTGCCTTTATCTACTTAGCCAGGTCTGGGAGCAGAGGTAGGAGAATCAGAGTAAGTTCTAGGGATACAGCAAAGTCCTGCCACAGATGAGCAAGTGCACAAGCAAACCAAAGAGCAGACGTGTGAGGGCTTACAGGTTCTTCTCTTTGCCCTGAGTTGGCCACTCTTTATTCCATCCCCATCTGTGACAGGACAGGTGCCCGGCCACCAGGGAGTCCTCACCCCCCAGGAGCTGCAAATACCATCTTATTCGTAGCAAAGGCTCTATGAAGGAAGTCCCAATGCTCTGTATGTTAAGGGGGAGAGGTGCCACGAAAGGACAGGACATGGGGTAGTCCCCAGGCGGGCAGCACACACACAGGGCCTGAGAAAGCCGGCGGTGATAGGGAGAGGCCAAAGCACTCACGGTCTTTCTGGTGCCCTTCTTCATCGAGGTAGATGTTAGTTTTCATATTCCAGATAAACTGGTGTGCCAGAAGCTGGGATTTGGCCGCTGCCCAAAGAATGTATTCACGCACATAGCCCATCTGTAGGAAGGCAAGACCACAGTCAGCCTTTGCTCCTGGAAGAAACTCTTCCTCGCCTAGTGCGAGAGGTAACTCCCACCACGTGGCTGTGTGCTGCTCGGTTATGTAGATGTACCCGTTAGGTCAGGGCTGAGTCTAGCCGAGGGGCCAGGCCAGTAGCCAGGGCTGGCCCCTCATGGGCCAGGGCTCAAGGCATGAAGTCCACAGTACAGGCCTGGGTCTCCTGTGTGGTTCCTTGGAATTAAGAACAATGACTCTCAGTTTCTACTGCTGTCAAATACAAGAAACACAGAGGCTAACCCTGAGAGACCACCTTACACCTGTCAGAATGGCTACGATCAAAAACACCAATGACAGTCTATGTTGGAGAGGATGTGGAGCAAAGGGAACACTCCTCCACTGTTGGTGGGAATGCAAACTTGCACAACCACTGTGGAAATCAGTATGGTGGTTCTTCAGAAAATTGGGAATCGATCTACCTCAAGACCCAGCCATACCACTCTTGGGCATATACCCAAAGAATGCTGATTCATACCACAAAGATACATGCTCAGCTATGTTCATAGCAGCACTATTTGTAATAGCCAGAACCTGGAAACAACCTAGATGCCCGTCAACTGAAGAATGGATTAAGAAAATGTGGTACATATACACAATGGAGTACTACTCAGCAGAGAAAAACAATGAAAGCATGAAATTTGCAGGGAAATGGATGGAACTAGAAAATATCATCCT
>CABHPQ010153008.1:478-31421 GCA_902168405.1 Peromyscus aztecus | reverse complement strand
TCTCTCTCTCTCTCTCTCTCTCTCGCTCTCTCTCTCTCTTTCTTTCTTTCTTTCTTTCTTTCTTTCTTTCTTTCTTTCTTTCTTTCTTTCTTTCTTTCTTTCTTTCTTTTTGTATATCTGCATGAGGGTCTCAGGTCCCCTGGAACTGGAGTTACACATAGTTGTGAGCTGCTACGTGGGTGCTGGGAATTGAACCCAGGTCCTCTGAAAGAGCAGTCAGTATTCTTAACCACTGAGTCATTACTCCAGTTCCTGTTATCCAGCTTTCTTATACAACCCATGACCATTTGTCTGGGGAATGATGCCACCCACAGTGGGCTGGACTTTTCTGTATAAATTACCCACAGGCCAATCTGATCTGGGAAATCCCTCAGTTGAGACTCCTTTCTCGGGAGACTGTAGGCTATGTTAAAGCTAACTAGGACTCCAAACTCAGAAGCAAAGAGCAGAATGGGGAAAACAGGCAGGTGTCAATCAAAGGCCCTAACTTTGTCATGAGATGAGGATATTGTGAATAAGAAATACGGTGACCATCTTTTTAGCAAACCAAGACCAGCTGCTGCTGCAAGCCGCAAAAATATACAAAGTAGTATTTCAGCTGATTATGACAAAGCTAATACCTGGAAGAAGCCAAGGGCCTTCCGGAGGTCAAGCTGAGGCTCAAGGAGCCTTGGCGATATCTGGCTTTTGGTTATCAGCCATTTCCTGGTATGAGTTTCTTGTGTGCTATTGTAGCTTTTCCATCATTTATTGGGCACCATTTCCCCTCTACTAAAGGAATATTTAGATAACCTTGTGCGCTGACAGCTATGCACAGCCAGAACCCCAGTTCAAGCCTCCCTGTAATTATTGCCGTTGGCAGTATCCGGCCAGGTCCATCCCCAGATGGAGAAAAGTACCTTATCAGAGATACCTCTGTACTCTCTAAGAACAGACTTAAGCATTCAGACTACCCGTCTGAGAAGGCCTGGCGGATGTGCCAATTAAGCTTAACTTCCTCCTTTCCCAAATCTTACCTCTAGTTCCAGATCTCCTTTTAACTATCACCAGAGGCATCTAGCTGTACACAGGTTGCCTAGAGACGGAGCACACCTTCCTCCACCCTGCAGAAACATGGCAGATAGCTTGGACAGATAGGAGCCACAGGAAAAAAGAAGGCAGTTTTATTTTCTCCCGTTAACCTAGCGACTTATAGATTCTTAACATTTTCTACCAATCACGTTTAAGATTATAGTTGAGCACATAAGATCCCTCTTCTGAGATATTACCCGAATTTAGCCTTTAGTTAATTCATTAGTCACTTCCCTTTTGGGTTGCAAATGATAATTAACAATTACTGCCCCTCTATGTGATTCTTATCACCCCTCCGTTTGACCCTGGATGTCTGGTGGTCACTGCCTGAGGAAAATTCTTACCTACCTTTATGACCCTGTAGAATTCAAGCCTGGTGACCTTGCTTGACCGGGAGCTTGCTTTTGCTTGGGTTTATAACTGGATTCCTGGGAGATTTAGGAGGAAGGTGAAGAGCTTAGAGACGGAGAACAGAGAGGGATAAGGAGAATTTTGACCAGAGAGTACGTGTGGACGAGATGGAAGATGAGGAAGAGTCAGATGGGGAAGTACTAGCTGGGTAAGAACAAGGTGAAAAGGACCTAGATGAGGCAGAATTAAAATGAGAGAATTAAGATAGAACTTAGAGGGAGCAGTGGATAAATATAGAGAGAAATCAGGCAGGAAAGGAGCTAGGCACAAGAACAGAACTGAACCTTGTATATAGGATGTTATGTGAGAGGAATTAAAGCAGGTGGACTATAGAGCTCGGTGTGCTGAGATTCTATTTCCCAAAAATAGTCCTTGCCGTTAGTAGTTCCCTCTCCTGAGCCCCTGGGATGTATAATATTAAGGCTGGTCTCTCTAATATTATACAAGAAGCTGCTCTGCTGGGGAAGGTTTTAAGGTGGGTAGAGAGGGTGTAGGGAAATTTTGTTGGCAGAATGGAGGCATATGAACTGCTGCAGCATTTGGGAAAGATGAGGGAGGGGCCTTGGGAACCAAGCTCTGTGACAGCACCGTTTTCCCCATGGGACAACAAAGGTGGCTTACACAGGGCAGTGCCGCTTGTCAGTTGTATTTCTGCTTCCAAGGTTTTCAAGGTTTCAGAAGACAATGTTGACACTTGATGAAGCAGTTAGCTTTCACTCCCTAGACAAAGCCGCCAGTTGGCTGGGTTCTGAGCTGCTTGGACTGTCATTGGAGAGCTCAGGGGCAGCCAGGACAAGGGGTGAGGAGAGTGCAGAGCTACAGTGACTAGAAGGAACCTGGACTGTAAGAGCTGGTCAGGCCCCGACAGGTCCCCCAGCTCAGTTCCCCTGGCTGTCAAACACTGACGTCATTTGTAATCCCCTGGAAATACAACAACAGGTGAATGAAGTTGGGAAGAAAGGAAGAAAATACAGCAAGAGCAGACTTTCAGTCTCCAGTGATGAGCTGGCTTCCACATATTGGAGCAGGAGATGAGAAGACACCACTCTGAAACACACCCCTGTGACCTAAGGGTTGTTGTGAGCTGATTGAGTAACTGCAGACGCAAGAGGAGCTCCCCAGATTTGCACTTTGGTAAGAAATACTTACAGGGAGAAAGGAAATCTCCGTGTTCCAGGGTGTCTGGATATCTACCTCTCTGTTAGAAGAAGACAAAGTCACATCACCGGAGACTTGGGCTAGGAGAGAGGCCATTGCATGGCAGACTGTGGCTGTCTCATGATAACCAACTTCCTCACATCCACTCCTCTTCCCTCCCTCCCCTCCCCTCCTTTTCCCTTTCCTATTCATCATCTCTTCCTCTTCGTCTTTCCTTCCCTCTTTCCCTTCCTCCTTTCCTCCCCCCATCTTTCCACCCCTTCTTTCTTTCCTTTACTGGAGAGTAAACCCAGGCCTGGTACACGTTAGGGAAGCCCTCTACCACTAAGCTATATACTACACTCCTTGCCTTTTAAAGCTTTGAGTCAGGGTCTTACTAAGTGACCCAGGCTGGCCTTGATCGTACTCTGTATTCAAGAACCCAAATCTCTAATCTCAGACTCCCAAATAGCTGGGGTTACATACCCAGGGCCACCTGCCCTGGCTCCCACACCTTTCTTTCTATGTTCTCTACCTCTTCTTTCTTTTCCTTTTTAAAGGGCTTGGATTATGAATTAGAGGCATATGAAGCTAGTGCTTCACCACTGAGCTGCACCCCACCTCTGGTGTGCCACAGTTAAAATGAACTACGTAAGGTGTGATCAGATGGATTTGAAGTGTGTCTGAGGAACTGCCGAGGGTTGAATATTCCCATAACGTGCGAAACAGCAATAAAAGCTCTTATCCAGAAGTGGGTATAGCTGGAGAAGACCCCAGAAAGAGGAGAAAGATGGAAAGCCTGGATATTACTCCCAGGAGGACGCTCAACTAAAGATTAACGAAAGCCAAAATGAAAGGGAGAGGCTAAAGATTTGAAATGACGGCAGGGGAACTGTTCTTTGTTGTTTAGGCAAGTGATGTGATAAAGCTGGTATTTGAGAAGATTACCCAAGTTTGTGTTTCCATCACTTAAATATGTGAAGTTTGCAAAAGTTCATGTAGTGTTTGCTTATCATACTGGGGGTAAGTTAGAGTTTATTAAGTGCACATGGCTTCGCCTATCGAAGACAAGAACTTGAACGTGTTGCACATCCTTCTTGGGTCACAAGCAGACAAGAGAAATTAAATGTTGAAACAGAGTACAGCGTATAGATGGATATGCACGGGGAGATGGAGATGCACATAGAAGATGAGTCAGGACGGCATGCCATGCAGCAGGTGGTCCATCAGGCGGAAGTCCAGGGGGAGGAGTAAGAACAGGGACAGATTGTTTTTCTCCTCCCAACCCCCATCCCTTCCCTCCCCCTTCTCTCTTCCTTTCCCCTTTCCTTCCTCCTCCCTTTCTTCCTCTCCCTTCCCCATCCCTGTATCCTCCCATCCGTCCTGTTCTCCACATCTTTGCCTTCTTTCTCCTCTTTTTCCTTCCTTTAATCTTTTATTCTTTTTCTTTTTCTTCCTTTTCACCCACAAAACCAGGGCTGTTCTTTTCTGCGCTCTTGGGAATGACATTTTGTTGCACAGGGATCATGGTTGGATTCAGTCTGCATACCCCGCCCCCGACCGGCTCAGAATATGTCAAAAAGAAAACTCAAGAGATATGAAGACTGCTTACAGATTCTCATCCTCGCTTGAATCCTCACACAGACAGATCTGGTGGTGGAATCCAGGCTCGAGAGGGTGTATGTTTCTGTGGAGGATGACCCGAGGCAGCATGAAGAGGAGTTAACCCATGGGGAAGGCGCTGGAGTCAATTCAAAGCCGCACTGCTGAACTGAGCACAGCTTCGGTGACTGCCGTTTGGGACTCCCCATGTGATTGGGGTCATCAGCTCAAGGGAGAAAGACAGGATACATTATCTATGACTCAAAGGGTTGCTTACATGGGATGGCTCTTTTCTCCACCATGTGAGGACACCAACATGATCCCAGTGTGTCAAACACCGTGCCAGGGCTGGAAGTGAGGACCCCATGGTGGGTACAGTAAAGTTGTACCAGCTGGTCTGAGAACTAGTTCCAACAGCAGTGGCTGCAGACAGAACCCAGTGAGAAGCAAACAAGGATGGGAAGTGGAGTCCTTGGACTAACACAGGCTGCTTGTCCCGAGAAAGGACTTCAGAAAGCCTCTTTTCTAGGACTTGGTACTGTGATACTGATGCAAATCAGGTGATTACTCAAATTTATGGACAATGCTTGTAGTCTACTGTAAAGCAATAGCTAGATAGACACATTCCTGTCATCCAACACGATGAGGGACCTCACGGTTTGTCCTCCACCAGAGGAATAGAGGGTGACTGGGGCTTGGCTCTCTATCAGAAAAGGCAGTTCGCTATCTGATTCTGAAAGCCAGAGAATCGAAGGGAAGCAGAAGACACACTGTAGTGTAGCCAGGTAGAATTAGGGAACAAGAGCAGATTCCTCTGCCATACTTGCAGGTGTGGGGGGGGGGGGCGGCGGCAGTGAGTATACAAGCAAGCAAAACTTCTATGTGTGAAATCTCTATTAAACCACTCGAGGAAGATGGGCCGAGGGAAATGACAGCTAAAAAAAAAATCCATTCTCTTTCTGCATAGATAAATATGCAACACACACACACACACACACACACACACACACACACACACACACATATATATATATTGGTTTTTAAAGACAGGATTTCTCTGTGTAGTTTTGTAGCCTGTCCTGGATCTTGCTCTGTAGACCAGGCTGGCCTCAAACTCACAGAGATCCTCCTGCCTCTGCCTCCCAAGTGCTAGGATTAAAGGTGTGTGCCACCACCTCCGGCCTATATTTTTATTTTGATATTATTACCCATCCTTGCTTCCAGCTGAACCGTACAGTTCGAATTTTATTAAAATAAAATTTTAAGGACAGAAAGAGAGCTGTCATACAAGAGCGGAGATGAGCTACTCTCACACGGGAGCTTAGAACACTTCTGGTCCTGTTACAACCTCCTTTGTTTCTACCTGGACTTGAGCACTCCCAAGACACTAGGCGGAAGCAAGCCCTGGTTCTGAACACCTTTACATTGTTCCCAGGGCAGGACTGGTTTGTCCTGGCTAGTTTTTTGTCTACTAGACACAAGCCAGAGTCAGGTGGGAGGAGGGAGCCTTGATGGAGAAAATGCCTCCATCCAATGACCTGTTAGAAGTCTGTGGGGACATTTTCTATATTGCTAATCAATAGAGGAGTGCCCTGTCCAGCTGTAGGTGATGCCACCCCTGGGCAGGTTGTCCAGGATGGTATAAGAAATCGGGCTGATCAAGATATGAGGAGCAGTTTTCTTCCATCCTTCTGGCTTTAATTCCTGCCTCCAGGATACAGAAGCCAAATCAACCCTTTCCTTCCCAAGTTGCTTTTGGTCTTGATGTTTATTCCATTGATAGTAATCTAGCTGAGACACTGTTCTTATGGTGACCCTCAAGCTGTGTGTGTCCACACCCTGGAGGCTGACATCTTCTAAGTACATGTGGTTTTTGTTCAAATGCATACAGGGTTGACAAATGCTTGGCTAGAAGTTATAATGATAAATTGGATAGCCTTACTAAAGCTCGAAGTGTCATCTTTATGTCAATGAAGCTTAAAAAGCCAACTAGAATTTGTGCTGGAAAGACCCGTGGCTTCTTTGCAAGATGAGCCAGGTTTGTTGACAGGTGAAGATGGATGTGCTTGTCTGGGGAGGTCCACATGCTGGGAAGTATTGAGGAACTGGAGATTCTTACGATTGTTCACTCCCATGTCTGATGTAGAAATGTTTCTTCATCCCTGTAGCTAAAATCCTGGAATGACCCAGAATGTTTCGTATCTACAAATATCCTTATTTTGTCTGTAAACAAAATCCACATGTCTGGAATAGTATCATGAAATGATATGACTGGTGGAGAGTCAAAAGATAACTCTTTCAAAAAAGCTTTGTGGGGCTGGAGAGATGGCTCCGTGGTTAAGAGCCTTTGCTGCTCTTCTAGGGGACCTGGAAAGTTAAGTTCCAGTTAAGTTCCTAGCACCCATGGAACTCTAGCTCCAGGGAACCCAACATCTTCTCCTGGCCTGGAAATGCAGCTATACTTATGTATACACAAATCATAAATAGACAGACATGAATATACATACATAACAATAGATCTATGTCTAATAGATTAAAAAAACCTCTATAGATATATTCTCAAGAAAGGCAAAGACAGTTGAAGACTCGGGAACACTATGAAGAAGGGTTCAGGAGAGGCCCCGAGATTTTTGTTCACTATTTTTAAAAGCAATTATTTATTTATTTACTTTGAAGACGTGAGTACATCACAGTGCACACGTGGAGGGCAGAGGACAATTTTTAAGAGTTCGTTTGCCCTTTCCACCAAGTGGGTCCTGGAGAATAAATTCAGGTCACCAGACTTGGTGGGCAGGGCCTTTACTCCCTGAGCCATATCTGGCCTAGTTACTACTTTTCAATTGTGTGACATTTATGTATGTGACATTTATTTAAGCAGGGCATCTCATTTCCTGGCCTTTGTAGATAAAAGGGAATTGGCTGTAATTTAGGTTAACTCAAATGTATCATGTAATTGTTTTTTTCAGATCATAAGGTGAAATCACTAGCACTTATAGCCTGATCTGGTCATGAACGTTTGTCAGTTTCCACCAGTACTTGCTGTGTTCATCCTGTTAGACTGTGGCTCCTTGGAGCACACAGTAGGACTGCCCAACAGAAAGGTCTCAGCTACACTTCTGGCTCATAGAGTCCATGTCTAACTCTACATACTGTTGCCATTGGCTCTTCCTCCTCTTCCTCTCCCTCTCTCCCTCTCTCCCTCTCTTCTTCTCTCTTCTTCTCTCTTCTCTTCTCTTCTCTTCTCTCTCTCTCTCTCTCTCTCTCTCTCTCTCTCTCTCTCTCTCTCTCTGAGACAGGGTTTCTTTGTGTAGCTTTGGCTGTCCTGGAACTTGCTCTGTAGACCAGGCTGGCTTCAAACTCCCAGAGATTCACCTGCCTCTGCTTCCCAGAGTGCTGGGATTAAAGGCATGCGCCACCATGCCTGGCTTAATGGTTGTTGTTGTTGTTGTTTGGTTGTTTTTTTTGCATTTATTTATTTAGCTTACATATTTGTGTGTGTGTGTGTGTGTGTGTGTGTGTGTGTGTGTGTGTGTGTGTGTTTTCAGCACTGGAATCAAACCCAGAGCTTCATCTGTGCTGGGCACACCCTCTACTGAGTAACACCACAGGCCAGTTCCTGGTGTGTCTTTTGTCTTTGGCTGTTCCCTGAGTTGTTTGGAGCAGACAGTCGCACCCCCGCCCGTATTCCCACGGCTCACCTTTTTTCTTTTAAAGCCATAGCTTTAGAAGAAATGGTTTCCTAGCACCAGTTCCTGTTGAATGATGGCACGCTATTTGTAGTCTGGCGGAGCAAAGGACAAAAGATTCGATGCACAGCAGACAGACACAGAAGTTTGGGGAGAAGGATGCTAAGGAGAAAGTTTCTTCTGCTGATGTGGGTGGTGGAGCAGAGACTTTGAAGGACGATCACTATAACTGGGGGACAATAGCTGGGTATGATGTTGCAGGCCTGTAGTTTCAGCACTCAAGAGCTTGAGGCAGGAAGATTGATTATCAGAAGTTCAGGTCCAGCTTGGGCTACAGAGTGAGACCGTGTCTCAAAAGAAAACAAGAAAAAGCAGCTCAGGGGCTGATTTGTCAAAGATACCACCTCGTAAAAATCCCATGTCCGCATTGAAATCTATGGATTTTATATGTACCCTTTAAAGCAGCAACAGAGTAGCAAGTTTCTACAAACTGGGGATTCTCAGGAAAATTCGTACCGTTTTCTCACCAGAAACCGGGAGCCAGAAGACAATGAAGACGATAACGATGTTGAAAGCAGAAGCATTGTGACCAACACTATCGTGCACACCACCACCCTTCAAAAGTGAAAGAAATTCCAAGATTCCCCGACAAAAGCAGAGGGCTCCTGTTGACAACCGTTCTGTCAGAAGACAAACACTGTGGGGAGCTCTTCAGGCTGGACCCAAGGGCCGCTGACTCAGATGCCTGGGGAAGGAGAAAAACATAGACGAATAAGGAAGGAAGTGTCACACTGTCCTTGGGACTTCCTCCTTGTGTCCTATGTGATTTATAACACGCGTAAAATGAATTTATGTCAATAAACCAAAAATGTGTAAGTAAGCACGTGTGAAAATACCACCGGGCAGTGTTTTCATACGCTACTGGAGCTGAGGTCATATCAAATCAAAACAGATCACTGCAAGTTTAGGATTCAAGGGGTAGTGACCACTAAGAAAATAACGTAAAGTACAGAACAGGAAACTGAGAGAATTTGAAAAGATACACCCCAATAAAACACCAAACGCGAAATACGGCAGAAGAAGCATGAATAAATTAAAAATTATGGGATGGACAAGCAAAGAGTAAAACGGCAGAAATCTATTCCACGACCCAGGGGAGGATAGGGAGAAATCAGAAATGAAGACGGACATTGAGCTGACTTTGGTTTTCCTTTATTTGAGTCTTTCGCAGGGACTAGGCCCGTGTCGTAAGAAGAGCTTCTAAGTATGGGGGAAAGAGTCAGGAAACATGGCAGGCAGTGCCACAAGAATGCTGCCAGTGGGTGACCAGGGGACAATTCTGACCTAGGGCCTGAGCCCAGACCCAAGGCACTATGGCACCTCTAAGCAAACAAATCTTGGCAACCGCTGGACATTTTGAAAATGAGGGTAGAAGGCAAAGAGAGCAGGGGTATGTAACACAAATCTTAAAAGATCTTAATAATAATAATTAATAATAATAATAATAATAATAATAATAATAATAAAAGAGCCAGTTATTGGAGTGAAAGCGGAAAGATCAGAGAAACAGAACAAGCCACAGCCAACCTCACCTTACAGTCTCCTCAGCCTCTAGAGTGAGACTTCCTGTTTCCTCATGCCTTATATACCTTTCTGTGTCCTGCCTTATTACTTCCTGGAATTAAAGGCGTGTGTCCTTCCCAAGCAAAGACATGAGATCTCAAGTCCTGGGACTGAAGGTATGCACTACCACTGCCTGGCTCTGTTCCCAGTGTGGCCTTGAACTCACAGAGTGAGTTCCAGATGGATCTCTGCCTCCCGAGTGATAGGATTAAGTGTATGTGCCACCACTGCCTGGCCTCTATGTCTAATCTAGTGTCTGGCTCTGTCCTCTGATCCCCAGATAAGTTTATTAGGGTACACGATATATTGGGGTACACAACATATCACCACAGGGGCGAGGACTGGGACAGAAGCAGGTGCTGAGCGACACCTACCCATGCTACAGGCTGTCCGTCTGAAGGAGTGCCAAGCTCAGCTTGCTGCCTTACCACACACCTGTCACCAGGGGAGGGTTCTGATGGGTCTGCTCCAGGCCGTGGACACAGCACAAGAACACGAAATGATTCCGATGGCGAGAAACTGATGCTTCGGTTTCTTAAGACCTGAATCTTTCCATTTGTTTGCAACCACTTGAGTCACAGTTGGCTGTTGGGTATATTTAGTTGTGTTCTAGGCAGACACGAGCTTTGCTACATTGCTGTATCAATGCCCAAAGACTTCCAGCACACACACACACACACACACACACACACACACACACACACACACACCAGCTGCTGAACAAATTAGCTTTATTGGCTTGCTGCATGGAGAGAGAAGAGGACTATGGAGTCTCCAAAGGGGGGTTGTCAGGAAAGACTGGGGGGGGGTGTGGACTATGTGAGGGGCTTGGGGAAAGGATGGGAGGAAGGAGGACTGTGGTTTGAACTGGATGATGTCAAGAAGTAGCTTTAATGAATTATACAACAGTGTGTTTTAATAGATTGCTAGAAGGCTGAAGGATGGGCCACAATAGCGCTTTGGAGGGAGGGTGGCTATTCTGTGACTTGGATAAAGTTCATGTGTTTAGACATGATGTGGGATGATTTTATTGTATTATTGTATTTTATTTTACTTTATTATTTTTATTACTTGAGGATTTTATATATATTTTATTTCATTATTTTCTTTTGAGACAGGGTGTTATTTCATAGGCCTGGCTGGTAGGAAACTCACTATGTAGCCCAGGCTGGCCCTGAATTCTCAATCCTTCCCAAGTTCTAAGATTATAGGATTGTGCCACCATGCTTGGAGTGTCTTAATATATATTAGTATATAATACAGAATAATATATATTATATAATGAAAGTGACAAGGAAGTAAATATTGCTAGAACTGATTTTAAAAAAGTATGTCAAGAGAATTTAAACTGAGATATAAATCTCTTTGTTCTTAGCATTTTAGCCATGAGCTGGGACAGAGATCTTGAATCACAGAGCTGTATAAATTGCATACACATATATTTTGCATTTATTCATGCCATTTTGTTTTCTTTTAAGGGTTATAAGTGTCCTTAAATAAAATATTATTTTTCTATAAACTACATAATCAATAAACAATATAAACAATATGTTATTTACAAATTGTATATAATTATATTATTATAGTGATATATTACTTATTAATGATTCTATGAATGTTTGCCTGCATATATGCCTGATGCCTGTGGAAGTCAGAAGAGTGAATCAGGTACCCTGGAACTGGAGTTACAGATGGATGGTTGTAAGCCATCATGTGGGTGCTGGGAACCAAACCCAGATCCTCTGTAGGAGCAGTCAGTACTCTTAACCACTGAGCCATTTCTCCATCCCCTTTCTTTTGATTCTTGATTCTTCAAGGCCATGTGCTGATGTTCTGTCAAACTGTTTATGCTCAACAGGCTGATGTGGAGACCCAGCTCTGAACAGCAGAGCAGTGTGAGCCGTGGCAGCATCAGCTGTCTCTATTGTGGACAGCAGGCCAGAACTGCCTTCCTCTTTTCCAACTAGCCAAGCATTGCTACAAACAGAGCAACACAAGCTAGGTGATACTTTAGGACTGACTTTCATCTCATAAAATAAATACCCAATATAACAGCGGGTTGAACAATAAAGATCTTTTATATCTCTTTTATGTATAAAATAAGTTCTAGCTAGCTTTGTTCTCCACAGCTGGCAAGGTAGCTCCGTGGTCACCACCACACAGCTTCCTACCTCAGGGCTTAGTTCCCCCATCTCTTTTGTCTCTCGGACTGAAGGTCTACTGTGGCTCCTGGAGTTTGGCCATCACAGTAATACTCTCCTCAGCAGAAAGAGGAAAGCAAGAAGGTTCTTCCTTCCCTCCCAGGAGCCTTCCTGAAAGCACCGTGTGACATGCCTGTTCAACTTTCACCTGCACCGTGGTAGACAGGAGGCATCTGCAAGGTGCGATGATGAACTCTAACTCCTCCTGTGGCAATACCTTCCTGAATAATTGCAGCTCTTCTACTGAAAACCAACCAACCAACAGAAAGACAGTAATTGGCTGTTGAGAGGTGAAGTGTCTGTGGAATAACACAACTGCCACACTGAAGTCTACCGAAGGCGATTTTATTTGCTCTTGTTGTATGGAAAGCCCCCCCTAAATTCTTCGGGGAACCAGCAAGCAGCTAACGTTAAGAAGACGCTTCCTCTTGGGGCTTTCTTTTGTAGCAGCCTCGAGAGTTCAAGTTTCCAAGGTGAAGCCCCCTTCCCCTCTTCGGGAGCCTTTTGGCTGTGTTGAAAAGAGTGCTGTGACTAGGCGGGCCGGTTGCTAGGCTGCCTGACAATTTACCTCCAGCAGACGGAAGAAAACAGTCGCACTGTTGGGAATGCTCAACCCACAAATGGACAAGAATCATCTTGCAAACTTAGTTTTAAAATTAATTGAATTCCTGTGCTTAGAAGGACTATGAAATCAGCATTCTTTCTTCCTCTTTCGCCCTTTCTCCCTTTTTTCTTAAGAAAAAGAAATATACAAAGTGACTAAAATCGTCGGCACAAAGTTCAAGTGGGCACTGTAACGCCGTGTAGAGCCCGGGGCTGGAAATGTGAGAAAAATGGTAAAGAATGTGGAAAGGTTCAAAGGCTTGGCTTATTAAAGTTTTAATAATCTTCTTTCTGCAGGGCTAACCCCCTGCTATTCTTCAGTGCAGGAGAAAAAAACAAAATATAGACAGAACTGCAGCTAATTAGTCCCGAGTCTCCCTGGAAAGCTAGTGTTTGGGCAGAGGCTGAGAACGGGAGCCATGGTCTGAAGAGATTCAGTTTCATTTTATTTAAGGAATTTGGAAGATTTCATTAGCTTTTAATGAAATATATCTTTGTTTTCCTTTTTTAAAAAAAATCTGTCAGTTAACTCTCATAGTTGATTGGAAAACTGTTTTAGAGACTAGCCTATGAAAATAATCTCATTTAGTACTTTAATCATTTCCTGTTGATTAGTAAGAGCAAAACAAGATGCTTATTGCCCACAGTAATATAGCAATGAACAAAAACTTTAGTCTGTTACTACACACACACACACACACACACACACACACACACACACACACACACACGGGATACTTGAGATATGGTAAAAGTTGACATCTAAATGAAAATGCAATTTATTACACAACACAGTGTGTAATGTTAACATTGCCATTTTGCTAATTGAAATAAACTTTATAAAAAAAAAATCTTCAAAGTATATTGTATGAGCTGGGCAGTGGTGGCACACACCTTTAATCCCAGCACTCGGGAGGCAGAGGCAGGTGAATCTCTGAGTTTGAGGCCAGCCTGGTCTACAGGGTGAGTTCCAGGACAGCCAGGGCTACACAGAGAAACAAAAACAAACAAACAAACAAAGCATATTATATGCCTATACTTAATGCAGCATGCATTTTGCTGGCTGTCACACAAGGCTTCTCTTTGCTATATGACCTTTCGGTGGTAGATGTGTATGTTTGTATGTATGAAAGAATGCACCCATGCAGCGTGTGCATGCATCTTCAACATGCAGGCCCAAGCAAGGCCTCTCGATGGCTTGTGTTAAGGATGGTGCAGGAGTGCTACTCAGGCCACAGCGGGAGCCCTGGAATAGGACTTGCAAAAGATGCTGTCTGGAGCTGCTTTAATAGGCTAAGCAGCTCCAAATGTAGGTTCACATCGCAGACTCTGTGCTCTTTGTGAGACTAATTGACTTTGCTGTAGAGTTTTGGCAAAGCTCTTATTATTTTTACTACATTTTCCTTTTTAATAATGTAAAATTGAACCAACTTCTAAAATTCAAGTCCTGGTTTATGACTTTGTTAGCCCTTCCTTCGCCAAATTAATGACCCACTAGGCTGGACAGCCAAGAATGCTGAGCGCTCTGGGCATTTGTTAATTGGTTGTTCGTTGGACTATATATGAGGGAAAATTATTGCCACTATAAACTGAAGAGTGTAAAGGAAAAGTAGCTATATAAATATGGAAGTGGAGCGGGCAGGGAAGCGGGTGATATTAGCACTGTGTTTTTGCTTGAAGGTTTCCCCGGGGTGACTACAAATTCTTACAGTGCAGCAGACCACATCGTAACTCGGAAACGCATCTTGGAAACTCCTGGATTTGTTGTTTTGGGTTTGCTCGTACAGCCCTCATGGTAAACCTTCTTTTGTTTCTTAATAAAGATATAGGTCCACACAGCACGTGATAGGTAGTGAGAGCCATTTCACTTTGAAATTTGCTGCAAAAGTAGGTTGCCTCTCTTAGGGAGAGTAATTAGAAAGAAATAAGAATTCCAAGACTGGAATTCCTGGCCCTTCAGGAATGTGAAGGTGGACATGAATCCTACTTCTTTAGGCCTGCCATTCCATGGAAGTTTCCCTTGGAATGTTCTGGGGGGAAAGCTCAGACCCTGGACAAGCCTGAGCTCACAGTCCTGGTCTGCCGCTGTTCTTCCGTTAGGCATAGGCTGCTTTAGTTGTTTCAGGCTTGGGAGGGGATCCAGGGTCTGGTTCATGTTGCAGCGATTTCCAACAGTATCGGGTGATCCGCTATTAGCTGAGCTCCATTCAGAGGGGTAAAGGAGACCTGAAAGGCTGCAGGACTCATTACCAATTCCCTGGGCCATCCGGTTCCCCCGGCAGAAAGGCTTCCGACGAATTTGTGTTGCAAATTGAAAACATTCTGACAGCAGCAGCGACTCCCAGAGATGTTTACCTTCACGTTGCCTTTGACATGTGCATGCTTTTGGTTCAGGGGTAGCACGTAGGGTTGTTGCTGGGGTTGGTGACAGTGTCATGGGGACATCAGTCTCAAAACCAGAGGCGAAGTGAGATGTGAAGGTTCCCAGGGATTCTGGCCTGTGTGTGAAGAACTTCAGTGAAGCCCGAGACAAAACTTTGGATAGACACTGTTGACATACACATATATAATATATTGTTACATATGTAATAAACACAGGTACCTGGGAAATCATCCCACTGGTGATGTCCTTTGGTACATGAGGAAACAGGTCCAGTTTAGCTAGATCTCCCCTAAGAACACCCTTAAGCATTACCACTGAATCGAAAAGCTAGACACAGCCTCCTGCCCGTAATCTCAGCACACAGGAGACAGAGAGACAGGGAATTCCTGGAGCTAGAGAACTGTCTTCAGTGAGAGACCCTGGGCCAGTCAATGAAGTAGAAAGTGATGGAGGAAGACGCCAGATCAACATGTCAACATCTGGCCTCTACATGCATACATACATACACACATGTGCACGTGCAAACCCTTACATATGAACACATATATATCACATATGTACACCTTACACATATGAACATGAATACATATATCTATACACATATGCATGCATATCCACATTTGAATGTATGCACACATGTTTGCATGCTACACACATGAACACACACCTCACCTGTAAACACACATATATATGCATATGCAAATGCATTTATACCCCCACATGTGAACACATATGCTTGCACAGATGTGTGCATGCACATTCCTAGATGCAAAAATACATATTCACAAGCTTGCATATCACACACATGTGCATGCACACCCATACATGTGAACACACATACACATATGCATATGGATATACCTGTACATGCCACATGTGAACACACATGTGTATGTACACTCCCATATGTGAGTATACATATATGCATGCATACCACACACATACACATGAGAGAAAACACCTATGGTTTCTTAGATGCTTCCTGCTTTCTCAGGTCTGGGCTTAGGTACAACAGTTGCTAATGACTTAGATGTATAAAATAAAGTATTAGATGAATTAATCTGTATGTTGTTGCTGATACTGAGAACATTGAGATGGAACCTGAAAAGAAAACTAGTATTTTGAGCCTTGCTACTTGGTGATCTCCAGTGATTTTCTGAAAGTCCCACGGCATGTGGCTCTTCCCTTGGGCCAGAGCAACAGTGTGTGTTTTAATCCTGGGTTAAAGAAATATTCTGTTCTGACACCTCCATCTGCACAGAAGTGGGGTACAGAGACCAAGTGAGGAAAAGCTGGGGGTCCATTTCCGTAAGGTTTACTCTTTTGTAAACTGTTTTCAATTCAGGGTCTCTTTTAGAGTAGAAAGTGTGAACTTACACTGTACGTCATGA
Source organism: Peromyscus aztecus (assembly GCA_902168405.1). NCBI lineage: Eukaryota > Metazoa > Chordata > Mammalia > Rodentia > Cricetidae > Peromyscus > Peromyscus aztecus. Next base: position 15,313 of record CABHPQ010153008.1, on the reverse strand, counting down.
AATCCAAGTCCCACTCAGATCAGACAAGCAAAGAAACGTAACCCACTGTTGTGGTGATATATTGTGTACCCCAATATATGGTGTACCCTAACAAACTTATCTGGGGTCAGAGAACAGAACAGTCACTAGATTAGACATAGAGGCCAGACAGTGGTGACACATGCCTTTAATCCCAGGAAGTGATGGCAGGAAGCAGGAAAGTATATAAGGTGTGAGGACCAGGCCTAGAGGCTTTGAGCAGCAGTTCAGCTGAGATCTATTCGGATGAGGACTCAGAGGCTTCCAGTCTGAAGAAACAGGATCGGATGAGAAGTTGGTGAGGTGATGTTGGCTGTGGCTTGTTCTGTTTCTCTGATCTTTCAGATTTCACCCCAATATCTGGCTCTGTTTTGTTTTGTTTTTTAAATTAATAAGACCGTTCAGCAATTTGTGTTACACTCTGTGAATTGGGGGTTAGAAGAATGTTAAGTTTTCTATGGCTACCAAAGGGAAGGGACATGGCCTTGACCAGGGCAGATAGTCAAATCCCAGTGGACGCAGCTCACTCCACAGAAAGCTTCCCAGAGTCCATACGTCAAGGGATCTTTGCTAAATGGGTCTCTCAGCCTGGTGTGTATACGAGGAATTGTGACACTCGGAGAGCACCCTAATCACATCTGCGAGAAATGAGCAGCACTGGAGTGAGCGCCCCCAGGACTTGGGAGGTGGACGAGTTCGGAAGCTCAGTCCTACTGAAGACAGGCTCCCAGAGCAATTTAATAAGACTAGAGACAGGAGAGGAGAGGAAGAGGGTCTCAAAAATGAGGCAACAAAATGTTTCCCTAAGAGACCAGAAAGAATTTAGGACTAGGGCCAGTGAGACTCAGTAGGTAAGCATGCTTGCTGCTAAGCCTGAGGCCCTGAGTTAGAGATCCACATGGTGGAAAGAGAACCGACTTCTGTAAGTTGTTCTCGGATCACACACACACACCACACAGTGGCACATGTATGTCCCTTCACACAAAACAAACAGATAGATACAATTATTTATTTATTTATTTTTGTGTGGTTAAAAAAAAGAACTCAGGACTGACTGACAGTCCCCAGATGACTTCTTTTTGTAGAAAGGCAACCCCAAACACTCTTCTTGGAGGTGAGAGAGCTGCTGGAGTAAGCAACTTGCTGACTTATAGGTGATGTTTATTCTCCACTAAGTTGGCACATCATAAAATTTGACCTGGGCCACTTCGATGAAGTGACTCTGGAGAAAGAAGAATTTGCTGGTTCTGCCCTCAGGATAGCTGTTATCTAGGGCAACTGCTAATTGGAGGGCGTCATTCTAGAGGATTCAGATTCTCTTCTAGCTTACCCAGTGAGCTACAGTTCATCGGTCTCAGCCTGGGTACTTCCTTAAAAAATTCCTTTTGGACACCAATGGTTTTGAAAGCTAAGATGCAGGCATTGCCGAAGTTGATCTTACGGTCTCCAGAACTACGTGTGTTAGCGTCTGCCGGCTAGTTGTGTTGAGTCAAGGACGTGGCCTTTAACCATGCTGTCTTGAGGGTGCGAGGTAGGTCGGTACCAAAAGATGGTGCGACTGAGTGGGTCTTAGAAGATCGTCTGGAAGGGTGAACTTTTGAAAGGGCCAATAGGAAGGACCCAGGAAGGAGAGTCACGGCAAGGATGCCCTGAGGAAAGACGTGAAGCTAGAGCCCGATAAACCAGAGGGCAAGCGTGGTGGGAAGTTCCTGGCACTCCCACTTCACCCTGGCTTTACCTCTCTTGTGGATTACTTGGCATAAATCAAGCAGCTGACAGACATTCATCCGCTGAAGCTACCCTGAAAGACTCACACTCAGTAGCTAACTTTCTACACAACCCAATTACAAGGGCTAATTATTACACGGTTTAGAAAATGAGATATGAGAAACCCTTTGGAATCTGCAGCTGCCTTCTGTCGATTCCTCAGCGTGGTTGAACTGGTCCTTCCCATCTCCAACGGCCTCTTGTAGGTTCTTTCTCAAAGCTTTGGGTAGAGCTTTCCGGGAGGCAAAGCTTGGAGACATTTCTTTAAAATTTTTTAAAGTTACATTTATTGATGTACGAGTGTGTGTGTGTGTAAGTACACACATGAGTGCTGTTGCATGTGTGTGGAGGTCCAAGGGCAACGTGCAGGAGTGGGTTCCCTTCTTCTACTTTAACGTGGGTCCCAGGGCTCATGTAGGCAGGGTTTGCAGTCAAACACCTTCACCAGCTGAGCCATCTTGCAGGCCCTGGGGACATGTATTCATAGTCATTCATCACTTCAGTGGGACCCAGAGTCAGTGTGTAGATGAGCAGTCTTATTAAATAAGAAACACAGCACCAATGCAGAGTTAATAGCCCAAGAGGTCAGAGCAGTAGCTAAGAGCTAAAAACCTTACCCTTCACTGCCACTGCTGTCCTTCTCTTCAGCAAGTGAGCTACTTCCTGTGTATCTGTCCTTTTTTGACTTTCTGTTCTGCTTTCTCATTGGTTGTAAACCCAACCACATGACCTCCTCGCCACTGCCTGTCTGTACAGACCTCCAGGTCTTCTATGGTTGGTATTGAGATTAAAGGTGTGTGTCTCCAAGCTGATGGTGTCCTTGAACACACAGAGATCCGCCTAGCTCTGCCTCCCAAGTGCTGGGATTAAAGGCGTGCGCCACCACCGCCCAGCTTCTGCTATGGCTTGCTATTAGCTCTGACCCCCAAGGCAACTTTATTTATTAACATACGAATAAAATCACATTTCAGTACAAATAAATATCGCCATATCAGTGAGTCTCAGAGACTTTATTATAATAAGCCATGGGAGAGCACTTGCCTAGCATGTGCCAGGCTCTGGGTTCTTCACCAGCATAGAAACCCAAACCCAAACTGCTCAGTGACTTGACATAAAAAGGGACACCTTGAGGACCGTGTGAGTTTTCTGAGAACACATGTATGAGTGACATGTGGAGGTGGAAAGGGGAACACTGAGGTCACACACAGTCCATACTCCCTCACGTCTTAGCTATGTCTAGAGCCGACAACACCAAGGGCAGTATTCACCCTTCTCTTCATGCCAAACTCTAAAGGGGACAATTGCATTCTGTCTCCTGAAATTCCCTAGGGTGCTGGCCTGTGGGGGACAGTTACCACGTTTATCCCCACTCAACTGGGTGTTTCCAGAGGGACAGTGTGTGCTCCTCATGGTTTGAGTTGGTCCCAGTACACAGGTCAGACCCAGACTCTTACTGTGAAGTACGCTGGGCAGTGTCCCGAACCTTAGTTCATGGGAGCACAGTGGTATTAATTTTTAATTAATCGATTCTTTTCCTACATTTATTTATTGTATGTGTGGGCACACTTGTGCCATGGTCCATGTGTGGAGGAGTTGATTCTCCCCTCCACCATGTAAGCTCTGGGATCAAATTCAGGTGGTCAGCCTTGGCTGCAAGCACCTGTACCCCGTGAGCCGAATAACCTCCCCCTGCTGCGTTGTTCTTGACTGTCCTGGTGTGATTGGCTGCACTGAAAAAACAAAACCCCAACCTATTTGAGAGCAATTATTAGTCGTTTGGTGTTAGGTTACAGAACTCACAGCAAACACATAGGTTCAGAGACACGACCTTTTCACTTTTTAAATAATTTATCTATTTTTATTTTATGCGCACTGGTGTTTGCCCTCATGTATGTCTGTGTGAAGGTGTCGAACCCCCTGGAACTAGAGTTACAGACACGTGTGAGCTGCCATGTGGGTGCTGGGAATTGAACCTGGATCCTCTGGAAGAGCAGCCAGTGCTCTTAACTCCTGAGACATCGCTCCAGCCCCTCAGAGACACTATCTTAATTAAAACTGACTGAAATTCTCTATTCCAATCCCTAAACAACTCAGTTTTGTTCCCTGATATGGAATTATTATTTTTTAAAATTGCACTGATTGAAGTACTAGTCAATTTTTAACATGTTTGTTTAAATTCCCCAAATCAATCTTTGCTAATGTCAGGAAAGCCAGCCAGCTTAGAACGAAACCTAGTGAAAATGCAAGACACTTCTCTGAAAAAAATTTTTTTATATAAGATACTAAAAGGATCATCTCAACTCCCCAGGGGAATTAGCCAAACCCAGGGAAGATGTTGCTTTAATAATGGTTTGCAAGTCGTCCTCAACCTTAACTATACAGGGAATGAAATTGTAGTCATGGAGTGGTGTGCTTAAACACACCGGGAGGCTCCAGCCCAAGAGCGGAACCTGAAAGAGGGGACTCGTTAACCACAGGACGACTGAAGTGGTTTAATAATTATGTTATTTCAAGGGGGACAAAAGGATCTGCCTTAAGTAGATGGGGAAGGGCAGGGCTGAGAACTAGAACTTTCTATCTTCCGCCGTCTGCTAGTTGGGACCACTAGTGGGAATGGTCTATTAACTAATTGATCTGCTAGGCTCAATAGAAAACTTCGAAGGGAGATCAAAGGGTGTTTCCAGCTACAAAGGCCAGCAGTGACCTTGGGCCAGATGTTTTCTTTCCAACTCCGTCACGCTTGATGACCGCAGAGGAGGGCTGAATCTGGCCAGCAGCCTTATCCGTCCCTACACTGGTTCCAAGGCAAAGGGCTGCGTGTGTGCACTGTGTGCGGGCAGGTATACACATCCATGCCCGACAAAGAGGCCAGAGCACCCTCCGCACAGAGAGGAGGATTAGCCAGGAAGCCAGAATGTTACGTTTCTCTTTATTTATTTGCAAAGTGAAGAGGCTTAAGGAATGTGCTGACTGCCAACACTTCAAAACATTCCCGTGCCTTAATTGTTTTACAGACGTCTATCTTACAGTAAAATGAAGGCTACTACAGTCACATTAGAGGTCCATCTTCTACTTTATTTTATGTTTAGAATGACAGTCAGAGCAAATAATTCAAACATGAAGCAAAAGAAATTATTTTAGATTTAAAAAAATCTACTCATCTAAATAAAGTAAAAAAATAGATTTTAAAAAATTTACTTATTTAACATGTGTATAGTCAATTCTCTCTTTACACCGTCTGAGTTCTGGGGATGGGACTCAGGTCATCAGGCTTGATGACAAATAGGGCCTTTACTGCTGAGACATCTCACTGGCCCACAAACAGGATGTTGGTTTTACTCATTTACCCTGGAATTGTTTGTTTACATGTGTTGCTCATCTGTTTCATTTATAGTTCTGTGATCTTAGTGTGTGTGTGTGTGTGTGTGTGTGTGTGTGTCTGTGAGTGTGAGTATGCCTGTGGATGTCCAGAAGAGGGTGTTGGATCCACTGGAACTGGAATTACAGCTGTTTGTAAGTTGCCTGTACACTAAACTTGGGTCCTCTAGAAGAGCAGTGAGTGTTCTGAACTACTGAGCCTTCCCTGTAACCCTGTTTTCAAACATCTGGATAAGCCATTATGGATATTTAGACATTTCTTTGAAATGTTAATTTATCAATACTTCTTTATCATGAACTTTCAAAGATTCCTACAGTCTGAAACATTTTGAAAAATGACATGTTTAAAATTATTTTGATGTGGTTACTTTGGTCTGGTTCATGGTCTTTTTAAAGATACCGAGTTTCATTCTCCCGTGATTATAAATATCACCTACTCTGTTAATACATCTGATTGGTAGAAGTACCAAGGCTCAAGGATGCTCAGGTGGAATTAGTTAGTCTGAGACAATTCAACTCCTATAGAAAGCTTCCACCAAACACGTGGATGTTTGCATATTAATGATGATGTCTCAAATTCTCTGCAGTGATAACAATGTAGTTTCTTAAAATTACATTTATGTATGTATGTATGTGTGTGTGTGTATGTATGTGTGCACACACTTGTGCCACGATATACCTGTGGGAGTTAGAGGACAAATTTTGGGAGCCAGTTCTCTCTTCCCAGCATGCAGATCAAGGTATCAAACAAGTAGTTAGGTTTGGCGGCAAATGCCTTTAGTGGATGAGCAATCTCACAGGCTCTGAAACACAGGTTTTTATTTCTTCTTTAAAGGTAAGATTTTCCCCCAATTAAAATATGGCTCCTCACTATCTTTGTGTCTATGTATATATTTAAATTGAGTAATTATTAAATAATGTATTGATTGTATATGTACATTAGATAATTATCAAGTATGTAATTAATAGATAATGTATGAACTTATGTGTATGCGTGTGTTCAGATGATTTCCCACAAACGTAATTTGGTAGAGTAGAAAGGAAAAGGTGAAGACAATTCCCAAGGATGAGTTCTACAGACTAACCTCTGCCCAGTGTCTTCTTGTTCAGGATGTGAACAGGGTCTGTCAACCAACCTTTAACCTTCCTAAAGTCCCTCTGATGTGACTGGAGTCATTAACTGTCCATTGTCTGTTTATCCATAAATCTAGCTTAAATCGTAGCAAGGCTGGGTGACAACGTGGGGATCACAGCGTATGGGTGACCGTGATAGTCAGAAAGCAGTGGGCCAACACAAGAAGCAAACAGATTCTGGGCGCAAGGCTGGAGACAACCCAAGGTTGGAGAGATTAAGACTAAGGGCAGACAGGGTTTGAGCACTCACCAGTGTAGACTGGAGGTTCGGGACTCAGGATTGGGGACACCCTCCCTTAGCAAGCCCATCCCTCTCTTTTCCTTCTCGACTATATGATTTCGCTGTTAACATGGGTCCATTGGGACACGTGGAACAAAGCCAAACGATGTCTACAGCACCCAACATTGGAAAGTAAGACAGCATAGACTGGGCGTGATACAGCAGTGGAGTCCTAACAGTTGGAAGGTTGAGGCACAGTATCTCAGAAAGTTCAGGGCCAGCCTGGGCTGCATACATAGTGAATTGAAGGCCAGGTCGGGCTGCCACAGCTGGATCACGTTTCAAACAATAATACTTAAAAAAAAAAAAAACAACAACAAAAAAACAAAAAAAAAAAAGCCGAGTTCCGGGACAGCCAAGGCTACACACAGAAATCCTGTCCCTGGGAGAGTGGGAGGTCGGCATAGAGGCTGGGCCTGAAGTCAAACAGTAGACATGACCCAGGGCCTGCCCGGCAGAGGCTGGGGGAAGGCAGCTTGCCCAGGTAGAGCTGTATCAGTGCTTTTCCTGCCTGAGGCGTTTCAGGAGAGGTCTGGATTGCCAGCCCTGTAGAGGAGGGGACCTTGCCTGTCAACATGTCCACTCAGCCAGTGCTTGCCCTGAGCCTCCTCATGTGAGAAAGGATGAGGTGTGTCACCTGCCCAGATCAGACGTGTCCCTTCAGTCACAGATACAGCGCTGGGTATCAAAGGGTGCTGATTTCTTGAAAGAACAGGATTAATGTGAGCAAACAGACGAGCTGGTTCTGAGGAAAGTAAATGCGTTATAGTTTGGGAAATAAAAAAACAACTTTAAAACATGTTTTTTAGCCTGATTGCACATCTCTGCAATACCAGCAGGGCTGAGGCAGAAGGATTGCCTGTCTCACACCAGCTTGAGCTACAAAGTGAGACCCTACCTCAAAACAAACAAGCAATTGAGCCAAATGCAAAAAGAGGAAACCCAGAAAATTCTTTTTAGAATTCTCGGAACAAATCAAATGGTAGATATCTTTGAAATAAAGTTGTTATGACTGAAAAATACTTAGAACAAGAAATACTCCTGGTAATTAAAATATAATTGGTTAAAGAAAAGAAATTCATCAGTTGCGTGGAAAAATATATTCAATGTGGTCGAAGACAAATTTTGGAAAGAAAACTTACTTCCATTCTACAAACAAAAACAAAACAAAACAACCCCCCCCCAAAAAATAGCCCTAAAAATTACCACTGACAACAACAAAAAACAAAACCAAAATCAAACCGACAGATAAATAGAAGTCAACAAGCAGTTAGAGGCTAGAATCAGAGCCCAACATTCATCTACTAGGGGAGAAGCTAGAGTCGGAGAAGTTGAAATAGATAGAATCACATACACAGTAAATGAGTCTTACCCAAGGGGGCAGGGAACTTTAACAGAAAAAGTCCTCTTCATCAGGATTTCTTAAGCCTTTCCCACTAGAATGAAATTTTTCTTGCTAGAATTTTCTACACCTACCTGTATAGGTAGGTAACTGAATAAGTCATGTACGTCCTAGAGAAACTTCTGAAACAATCCTTTGTGTATGCATAATCTTGCCATTTGTTAAAGAAGGCAAATTTGCATACTAGTGAGATAGATGTACTTGTTTGTTCTTACATAAGTTATGTCTTGGCTGAATATTTGGGACATTGAATAGAGTATTGGAGGACACAGAATATCTTCAAAGCCTTCTGAAGCTGATCAATATTTTGATTTTATGATCATCAATGCTAAGAGCAACATTTCACCTAAAATGGCACAAAATGTTGGGCACACAGTTAGGGACACTTCAGAAATGGGTTAGAAAATCCATTTAAGTCCAAAGGCAAAATGCATTGAGTGATGTTGAAAGAAACTCAAGTCAGCGACTCTAACAGCTGTGGTGATATATTGTGTACCCCAATATACTGTGTACCCCAATAAATAAATTTGCCTGAGGATCAGAGGACAGAGCCAGCCACTAGATTAGACATAGAGGCCAGACAGTGGTGGCACACACCCTTAATCCTATCATTCGGGAGGCAGAGATCCATATGGATCTCTGTGAGGTCAAGGCCACACAGGGAACAGAGCCAGGCGGTGGTGGCACACACCTTTAATCCCAGTACTGGGAAGCACACATGCCTTTAACCCCAGGAAGTGACATGGCTGGGCGGAAAAAGGAATATAAGGCGTGAGGAAACAGGAACTAAAGCAGTTCAGCTGAGACCCATGTGGGTGAAGACTCAGAGGATTTCAGGCAGAGGATTCGTGGATGAGGTAATAGGTTGTGGCTGTGGCTTGCTCTGCTTCTCTGACCTTTTAGCTTTTACCCCAATATCTGGTACCATTTTATTTTATTTTTTTTATTTTTTTTATTAAAAGACCACCTAAGATTCGAACAACAAACAGCAATTTCTGAAACCGAACAATCTGACATAATACAATCCAAAGATAGATGAGTGTGATAATCACATACTGAGGGATGATGGTAGGAGAATACTATAAGCTGCTGTTTCCCATAATTAAACCATTGTTTGGTCCATAGCATTCTGACAAAGTAAAGGCATTCTCAGACTAGCAAATTCTCAGAAAGCCGAACACCCGTGCACCCTATATGAACAAACAATACTCCAGAGGATATTGGGTACAGCAAAGAGGGATGAAGGGAGTCAGACAAAGTGCACTGAGCATGACCAAGAAGCCTGGAACATTCTCCTTAAAGAGCAGTGGTTTGTGACAGAGAGATGTTCATTTTTCCTTCTCTGTAGACTCTGTTATTTAGTTCTGCACAGAGTGGTATTTATATAACTACAGTGTTGTAACTACAGCATTGTTAGATGATGATAATTCTAGAACCAGTGACCCTGGTGGCATTGCCATAATTGCTAAATAATGTAAATACTGAGACCTTGACAATAGGGGGGAAAAAAGAATGTAATGAAATTGGACAGTAAGGCAGAAAGGGTGGTAGCAAACAGGTAATTAAAAATTACTCCAAATTTTTTTTCATGCAAGGTGGCCCCCTAAAGGTTTGTATGCGTTAGTCTCTGTCACCAGGTGGTGCTACTGTGAGGTGGTGGGACTTCTAGAAGACAGAGCCTGATGGGAGGTCATTAGGTTGTTAGGGTGTGTCCTCTGACCCCTCCTTGCTGGTTTTTTTTTTGCTTCCCAGCATGAGGGGAGCAGGTTTTTCTGCCATAAGTTCTCATAATACCCTGTATCACTGAAGGCTGGAAACAATGGTGCCCACTGATCCTGGACCGAAACCTCCGGAAGTGTGAGCTAGAATGATTCTGTCTTTATCAGATGTTTCACTATAATGGTAGAAAGTTAATACCCCACGAGTAGACTGACCCAGATCGAAAGTTTGTCTTTACTGAGGACAGACGGCACAAGCTTGGGCAGGCTGCTTCATGCGTACACCCTCAGTTTACTTACCAGTGGCAGGAGGGTTACTGTACTTTCCATCTTCTCAGACACTGAGTGGCTTACCTAGCATCAACTAGGAAACCAGTTTGGAGCTTTCAATAAGTATGACAAAGTGCTACCTCACCAAGGGCTGGTCAGCCGGAGAGGAGGAGATAGAGTGGCTCCTTGTAAAACGGAATGGGAATCATTTCCCTACATCTCCCACCTTTGCATAAAAATTTCCCTAAATGCCAGGAGCAAACAGAAGAGAAAAAAGTGGTTTCCTTCACCTTGTGTCCTTGAAAATGAAGACTGCGTCAAAAACAGTCTCCAAGGGAAGGTCGTAGAAGAACTTTTGTGCTTATTGCTCTCTCACGTACTTTCACATTTAAGGAGAAATGTGAAACTTTGCATGCGACATTGGGATTGTCCCAACTTGTTTCACGGCATGCTGTTATTCTTGAGTGTGTGGGTAATCACAGGAGGCAGGTAGGGGAGCAGGGACCCATGACAGAGATGAGAAGAGATGGAGAAAGAGGAAGAAAGGGAGGAATGGAGGAATGAAGTGGAGGAGAGGAAAGGGAAAGAGAGAGAGAGAGAGAGAGAGAGAGAGAGAGAGAGAGAGAGAGAAGAAGAAGAAGAAGAAGAAGAAGAAGAAGAAGAAGAAGAAGAAGAAGAAGAAGAAGAAGAAAGAGAAAGGAAGAAAGAAAATGGAGGGAGACGAGAAAAAGGGGGAAGTTTCTTACAGACACAGACCAGAATTATTTTTTTTGTAGTGTTTCATTTTAAACTTTCTTATTCATAGACTAATGTAGTTTCAGAGCCACAGAGTTAAAAGTTACTAAGCTCAAATTCTCTTAAAAGATGGAAAGGACTGGGGGCTGGAAAGATGGCTCAGTGGTTAAGAGCACTGACTGCTCTTCTAGAGGATCTGCATTCGATTCCCAGCACCCACATGGTGGCTCACAACCACCTACAACTCCAGATTCTAGGGAATCTGATATATTTGTCCTGGAGGAATTTATCTCATTTTGGGAAGACAGAGCCCCCAAGAAAGAATGGCTTAGAATACCAGGTGGGGTGTAGCTAGGAGGCACGGGCAGCGTGTACTGTCAGACTAGTCCCAAGTAGCCTGGTAGAGTAAGGGATCTCTTGGAGATCAAGAGGGATTTGGAAGGAGCAGGTGGCTCACCCAGCCCACAGCCACCTTTTCCCACATAATACGGAAATGGCTTTCACGAGGCGTAAATATGGAACAACTATGACAAGGTTAAAACTTAATCAGAGGTTGAGAAAGTGGCTCTGAGATGAGCCAGCTCCGTTTTTAGGCAAGAAGATTGTGACACAAATTTTTTTCCAGGTAGTATGAAAATGCTAAACTCGTTTAAAGTTCAATAACTAGACAGGCAGCCTGGTTAACCAAAACCAAACAATAATGGCAAAACCTACTTGTGGCTGTTTTAATGAGAATGTCTCCCTGTAGACTCAGATGTTTTAATACGTGGTCCCCTGTTGGTGGAGCTGTTTGGGGAGGTTTAGGAGGTGTGGCTTTGCTAGAGGAAGTATGTCACTGGGGGTGGGCTTTGAGATTTCAAAGCCTTGTGACATTCTCAGGGCAAGTGATTTCTTTCTCTGCTTCCTGCTTGAGACTCACGGTGTAAGCTCTCGGCTGCTGCTCAGGCCGTGCACCTGTCTGCAAGGGTGCCTCCCTGCCAGGATGGTGATGGACTATTACCCTCTGGAACCAGCTGCCCAAATAAACCCTTCCTCCTACAAGTTGCCTTGGTCATGGTGTTTCAGCACAGCAACAGAAAAGGAACTAATATGCCATCCAATTCTGCTGACCTTGAAAACTCAATCAGCAGATTCAAAGTATGCTACAGACAGGATGGAAAAAAAAATCTTTCACCTTGGAACCATCAGAAGGGATGAGCTAGGACAGGAATGTTGCTCATCTTTTTATCTCAAAGCACAAAGGCTAAAACAGACCGCATTTCTGGCTAGGTGGTGAGATGTTCAGGGAAACTTGGCTCAGGATCCTGGATCTTGAGGAGGGCAGTTAATCACCACGTATGCTGAAGTGGAAGAGGACTGTTTGCAGGGCCAGTAAAGCACTAAGTGAGAAGAATGTTCTGGAATGGCCATCTACCTCCCTGCGGCTGGTGTATAGTGAAAAAAAACTATTCTCAGGATTTAGCATTGGGGTGGAATTGGTGGGGGGGCTTCCACCAAGCTGAAACTGGAATTTGCTGTGCTTTCCAAGCTATGCTCATCCCCCAGAACATTAGGGGCTGTCAAGACCCTGTGACACCCACTCTCCACCTGTACCAGGATCACAATGATGGCAGGTGATGATTCCTGGGTGAGTAATGGCTTGGTAGCTCCTGAAGAGAGGAGAGAGATGATCCTTGCTAATGAGCACTCTAACAGCATGGGTTAATCTTGGAGAAAGCAGCTATGGTTGGGTCTGTCAATATTTGTCTTCCTTGTTTTTAAATTGCCAGAAGTGATTTATGGAGAGTGCCTGAGACTTTCCCTTGGGAGATATTCTAGTCCTTGGTACTCCCTTCTCAGAACTCCACCCCTGGGTAACCACCTTAGTAGGTAGCCAAGGTTACTCCAGGCCTTGTTTCTTAGAATGGCCTTTCATTTTCTTGGTGTGTGTGTGTGTGTGTGTGTGTGTGTGTGTGTGTGTGTGTGTGTACAATCTTGGGTATCAGTTTTCCCCTTCTTCCATGTTTGAGGCAGAATTCTCTTTGTAGTTCACGTCTGAGTACACCAGGCTACTGGCTTATGAGTTAGTTTCTGGTCATTTCCACTGCCCCCCTCCCCCATTTCTCTGTAGCTTACACATGTGCATAGCACCATACCTGGCTTTTACAGGATTCTAGGGATCTGAAGTCAGGTCCTCAAGCTTGCAAGACAAGCTCAATTATACCCACTGAGCTACATCTTTAGTTCAGAGCCCATTTTGTTTATAAAAGAAAATATTGCCCGGTTTTTGGTTTATTTCCTTCTCCTTGTTGAACTGATTTTTATTTCAGACAGGTTTGGGAGGTGGATGGTGGGGAGGGGGGATGGGTGCAGGTGTGTGTGTGGGGGACAGAATGAAGTCACAAAAGCACTCCAGGGCTGACTCCTTAGTGGCCTAGTGACTCTGGCGTGTCTCACCGGTTTCCAGGCAGGTTTGTGCAGCATTTTTTCTTTCCTGAGAAGGGCCATCTTCCCTGCTTCCCAGCCAACCCTGGGACTCCCCTTCAGAGCTCCTGCTTCCCACAGACATCTCCTCCCATGGATTGGATGGCTCAGATGCCTGTGTACTCAGAGCTTGGTCAACCTCCGTGGGGCCTCCTTTAAAATGTTTGCATCTCATTAAGTTAATCCTTCAGCGGCTGATTTACCCCAGTCTACCGTGTGGACAAGTGTACCCTCAAAGGTCATCAGCTAAAAGCCTGGTGACCACTTGTGCTGTGGGAGGTGTGGGGGCCTTGTGGCAGGAAGTTAGATCTTTGGAGGCACACCTTCAAAGGGGACATGCCTTGACCCCCACACTTCCTTTCTCCTTTTGTTTCTCGGCTGTCGCTTAGCCAGCTGCTTCCTCTGCTGCACATTCCTGCCGTGATAGACGACCTTGCCACAGGCCTGCAACCAACCACAGGCTGCAATCTCCAAAACACGAAGCAAAATCAACCTCGCTTTTCATTTTTCTTTCCTTTTCTTTCTTTTTTTTTTTTCAGGAGGAAAGGTTTTTCTCAGGTAGCCCAGGTGGTTTCTCACTTTTCCATCCTCTGGTCTCAGCTTCCCTGGGCTGGGATTACAGATAAGCTTTATCACACTCAGCTTCCTCTTTTTACATCGATTGATTTATCAGGTATTTATTTCAGTAGCACAAAGCTGAGGAAGAAGACACATAGTAAAAATGTACCCGTGGGCAGACTGGAGAAACTAGTATAAGCCTTTCAGATGGTTTGGGAATTAATTCTTATGCACATTGATGTGCACATTAACGTATATGCGGTGTGTATATGGACTAGCTTATATTGTGTATATGGACTAGTTTATATACATGAGTGCGTGACCCTCACTAAATTTCCCTGAGCCTTACTTTCTAATCATTTGGAAGTGAATCCAACAGATTCCAACTGATATTTGCTTGGCCATCCACTCAGAGTCTCAGCCAAAGGAGTCAAGATTTGGAAAAAAATGCCTTCTTCTTTGTAGAATGAATCTTAAAGAGTCTTATTAACAAAATCAAACCTGAGGCCAGTTATTGGGGTGAAGCCGGAAGATCAGAGAGACAGAACAAGCCACAGCTATCTCACCTCGCCAGATCCTCAGCTGGTCTTGCTTCCTCAGACTGGAAGCCTCTATGTCCTCATATCTGAATGACTCTCAGCTGAACTGCTGCTAGAAGCCTGACTGCTTAACCAGCCCAAATTCTTCTCCAGGCCAAATGCCTCTCCTGGGCAAATGCCTCTAGTTTCTGGTCCTCACGCCTTATATACCTTTCTGCTTTCTACTACCACTCCCTGGGATTAAAGGCTGGTTTACTGGGATTAAAGGCGTGTGTCACCACGCCTGGCCGTTTCCAATGTGGCCTTGAACTCACAGAGATCCAGAGGGATTTCTGTCTCTGGAATGCTAGGATTAAAGGCGTATGCTACCACTGCCTAACCTTTGTTTAATATTGTGACTGTTCTGTCTCTGACCCCAGATAAGTTTATTAAGGTACACAATATTTTGGGGAACACAATACCACCACATTTCCTCTCTTTTTGTCTAAAATAAAAAAGCTTATAACTAATACAAGAAAAATTATATCCAATAAGTATATACAATATGCACAGTCAAGATTACATTAATGATGT
>CABHPQ010153005.1:1161-16406 GCA_902168405.1 Peromyscus aztecus | reverse complement strand
ACACACACACACACACACACACACACACACACACACACACATCTCTGTCCTCAGAGTAAAAAGCTTCCTTAAAAAGCAGGGTCTTGTTTGAGTCACTTTCATCTCTCTCTGCATTTCAACATGGTGATTGTCTATGCTAGGTTCCCAATATGTGATACAGTTCAAATTCAGCAATTTCCATTAGAAACAAGAAATTAATAAAGATATCTTTGATTAGTGTATAGGCCTGTCTCACTTTGCAAAATGTTACTAAGCTCCAACAATGACACATGCTCACGTGACAACACAGAAAATCCTAGTTGGAGCACCATTACATTTTTTTAGGTGACAAAACAACAGTCCACTCCATAATCAAGGTTTCTAGACAGACATTTCACACACTGCCAAGCAAAGGGAGTAAGAAGGTTCATAGGAAGTGGAACTACTATGAGGTGTGGCCTTGTTGGAGAAGGTGTGGCTTTGTTGGAGGAGGTGTGGCTTTGTTGGAGAAGGTGTGGCTTTGTTGGAGAAGGTGTGGCCTTGTTGGAGGAAGTGTGTTCAGTCACTTCCTGCTGGCTGCTGATTTGAGTGTAGAATTCTCAGCTACCTCTCCAGAACCACACCTGCCTGGGGGCCACTATGCTTCCCACCATGATGATTATGGACTAAACCTCTGCACTGTAAGCCACCCCAATTAAATATTTTCCTTATAAGAGTTGCCATGGTCATGGTGTCTCTTCCCAGCAATAGGAACCCCACCTAAGACACCTGACACATGGGTTTGGCCTGCACTAACAGCTAAAGCATTTGTCATCAGTTTGAGATTTGTATATAAACTGTAATTAAGTGTTATTTTTATAGATGGAAGGAAATTTGATAAGTTGTTATCACACAAGGGTAGTTCTCTTTGTAAGAGTAGAGGGCTGAGCTGCAGGCAGAAAAGTCTATTTCAATAACATAAGGAGTGGGTTGTGGTGCCATTGTCTTTCAAAATATGTGGCGAGATAGTAATATTAAATAGCTTACCTAGAAAATTATAGAATATCTACTTGGGCAAATTTAAGAGTGAAATTTCATGTGAATTATAGACATAGGGACATCACAACCTAGAATAGAACTGCATATTAGGAAGATAGATGGGAGGCTTGTCATTACTTCAAATCATAATATTTCATCAACATTTATTTTCTTACTCCTAATTGATCCATTGTCTGCATACTTGTATCCCACGTTCTGGAATATGAAGAGAACCAGTGTTTGCACAGTGCTGGTCATGTCTGAGGACTCTCAGTTGCCTTTACCACATAGATCTTTAAGAAAAGAAGACATTGTACAGAAAGTGCCATAAGAATCTGATTTGAAGATGTGTTTCCTGCAAATTAACTGTACATTATGAGTCAGTAGATGCTTACTTGTTTTATGAACCAGAGAATAGAAAAACAAGTGGTCCATTTGATGAAACATATGCACTTTTGTATCCTCGTATCCCACCTTGAACCCAGAGCCTTGTGCTTACTGGGCAAAGCCCTTTACCCCCCAGCTAAAGCCCTGATGGAAATCGTGTGTGCAGCATTCTTCCATTCTCTTTCTGCCCTTCCTTGGGGGAAGTTCTTTTGCTATGTAGCCCAGGCTGGCCTACCATATTGGAATTACAGGTTTGTGCCACCACACATGGCTCTTCCACATCTTCAGTTTTTACAATCTGCCCTTGTACTCTCATGTAATTAAAAGAAAAAGAAAAAAAGGATCTTGGCTAGGGAGGTAAGGGCACTGGCAAAGCATGAGGACCTGAGTTCAGATCCCAGTAGAAACACCGAAATCCTGAATGGCATGTGAGTGCCTCTGACACCAGCACTGTTGGTAGGAAAAAGGAGGATCACTGGGTCTTGCTGGCTGTCAGCCTCGCTCAGGGACAGATTCTGTTTCAAGGGAGAAAGGTAAAGATTGATAGAGCAGGATCCCATGTCCTTTTCCATGGGCATGCACACCACACATATGCTTTTTTTTTTCTTGGTAAAGGATAAATAAAGAAGAAACAAAAGAAAAATGCAAAAAAATTGCGGGACAGATAATTTAAAACAACTAAATAGTGCTTTTTCTTTAACAACAACAACAACAACAACAACAACAACAATCCATAAAAAAGGTGTAGCTTGAATTCATAGTTGGTAGAAGGCTGCTGAGCACTGTCCAGTTAGTTCAGTGTTCTGAGTGCTTGTTAAAATTAATTATCATACAGCAGCTTCCTTCTCTGTGTCCAACTCCCAGAAAATATGCTTGGAGTGGAAAAATGCAAATTGGGTTCTGAGGTAATTTTGTACTCCAGGGACAGATTTTTTTTTTTTTTTACTTCACATTACTTCATGTTGGAAAAGGTTCATTATTATTTATAAAGCAGAACAAGCCCCAAAGCCAATCCATTTTCAGCTACATTGTCACTTCCTGCATTCCAAACACCACTAAATTCCCAAATGAGGAGGCTAATTCTTTCCTTCCGGAGCCATGCAACTTGCTTAGGGTATTACTAACATAAGCGCCAGCACTTTGTCCAGAATAATTCTTAGTCTCCACCACCAGCACTCAGACACCTTGTTTAATTTTTAAAAATTATTTATCACTATTAATTTTTTGTCTCTTTGAGTAATGTGGTCCTATACTCCTGAAACACTTGGGAGTGTGGACTTTGAAGGCAATTATTACCATGTCAACCGTTGTGTATGTCTAGATATGCTTCTGAAAACATTCATTTTCTTAGTGTATTTGGTCAGTGAGATGGTTACTTTTTATGTATGTGCATGTGTGTATGTTCTTGTGTGAGTGTGGGCACATGTGTACGCATGGGCACATGGATATCAGAGGACAACTGATATTCCATAGGTGGTCGAACCACTTTTCTTTTGAGACAGGGTCTCTCTGGTCTGGAACTTGCCACACAGTCTGAGTGAAAAGTGAGCCCCCGAGATACACTTTTCTCTCGTCCACAGCACTGGGATTTCAGGAGCCCAACATCAAGCCTAGATTTTCTTTAACATGGGTTTGGGGTAATCAAACTAAGGCACTGTGTCAACTGTGTTATTATTGCTCCTGTTCTAACTAGTGTATTAAATATAAAACACTGTCATACCCCGTTTTGGATAACCAAACATTGTTACCTAGTTAATAATTCTAAATACAAAATTGATACAAGTTCAAAACAAAACAATGGGGGAAAATGTCCCCCTCCCCTGGATCCCCACAACCTGACATGAGAACTGTACTTCAGGGCCATTCTTCTCAGTGACAGGTTTGACTTTGTGGTACAGTGTTTTTCTGCATGTCTCCAAGGTTACTGTACAGTGTGTCAAAGATAAGAGATTTCCCGTGTCGACGTGAGGACTTCTGGCAGTCTGAACTGCATCAAGACAGCTGTGGTGATAAATTCTGTCAGGGGTTGCTCAAGGGTGGGCTAGCTGTGCTGAAGAGGCCACTCAGGCATTCCATGTTCCTGTGCCAAGAGTGGACACGTAATGGCTTCTTTAAGGGTCATATTTCCTCTTTTCCTCACTGCTCGGTTCCTGTGGGCCAAAGGGCACTTGCAAAGCGAAACTCTTTATAGGTCCAAGACAGGAACAGAAACGGGAGGCTCCCTTCTGATGTCCCAATTCCATGCTGAGAAAAATGTCCTGACAGCTGTCAAAAGGAGAAACTTCTGAAAATGATAGTTCTGAAACTGGAAAGGAATAAAATAAATGAAGATTTTTCTTAAAATGTAGATTTCAATCCGACTCTTGCTTTGGTAAAACTGCTTTTAAGGAAGAGAGAAGTCCGTTGGGGAGCCTCATTTTGCAAAGTTCTTCATTTTGGTAATTGAGTGGCAGCCCCAGCACATGGCCTATAGACCACTCTCAGTACCTTGTGCTGCTGCTGGGGAAATCAGCACAATCAGAAAATGCTCTTTGCAGCAAAGCTTTTTGGGAAAAGGTTTCATTTATGCGACATCCAGGGCAGGTTTGGAGTTTAGCTCCCTCTGAACCCTTTCTGGATTAGTTCAGGCACAGGCCTCTTCTACTTCATCACTGGAGCATCATTATTCAATTTGCCCACCGTTAGGCTCCTTTCACGTTTTAGAAACAAGCGGAACCATTATTGGAAGATGGTATAACTTTTGAGAGGTAGGACCTCAGGAGAGGATTTTAGGTTATGGCTGGTTTTGCTTGCAATGTATTTCTAGATGTGCTGCCTTGCTAGAAGCCCAAAGCCATCAGGCAGCTAGCTGCTCATGGACCAGCACTTTGAAAACTAAACCCAAATAAACCTCCTCTCTCGATAAATTAATCATATCAGGTATTTTATTACAGTAAAGGAAAGCTAACATGTCTTCCAAAGAGCTCAATTCTAGGGCCAATTATGTATGTTAGGCAGGAGCTAGCCTTCCAAAACCATCTCACATCAATGGAAACATCATTACAACACAAAATCAATATTCCTTATGTTTGTGCTCATGGCTATTCTTTGATAATGACCAAAATTGTCATTTATGTAGAGATCTGTTCTATTTTGATAATGCTAGAGAACAGATAATGACTTTGGAGAATATCAAGATTAATGCTTCTAAGACCGACATTCACTCCTAGTCAATATAATATCAAAGTCACTAGCAGAGTTTATGTGAAGCTCAACAAATTTAGTTGCAAATAATATCATAGGAAGTCATTGACTGTTGTCTTTGTTTCTTAAATCTATGTTTAGGCTTTACTTTACTTTTAATTATGTGTGTGCATTGTATCTGCATACAGGCATGTGCACCCGAGTGCAGGAGATCACAGAGGCTGGCAGAGGAAGTCGGCTTCCCTAGAACTACAGTTACAGGTGGTTGTGAGGGGCCCAGTGTGGATTCTGGGAACTGAACTTCATGTCTTCCGGAAGAGCAGTATCCCCCTCTAAGCCATCTCCCCAGCCCCTACACCTCTTTTTAAGTTGGAGAATACAGTACACCCAAAAGAAAGTGCACAATTTGTAGGTGCACTGCTCATGGATGTGACATTGTCAGCACACGTGGGCAGGAAAAATAACACTGCTGAGGTGGTGGCTCAGTGGGGAAAGGTTCTTGCTGCCCAGCCTGAGTTCGATTCCCAGGACCCACATGGTAGAAAGACAGAATTTATTCCTACAGCTAGTCCTCTGACCTTGACTTGTGCACAGTGATGTGTGCATCCACCCACTTCTCACCCACCCAAAACAAAGGTAAAAAAATGTAAATGCCTTATCTGCTTCAGGAAGACACACAAGCTCTTCTCTCCGTCACTCTCCTGATCCTTCTCATTAAACAGCCACCGTCTCTACAAACTAGCAAGATGAGCTTTGTCTGCTTAGGAATTTTGTACTGCATGGAATTTAAGCCATTTTAATCAGAGCTTCTAGAAACCCTTCCTTCTGTGATTTCCCAGCTCAGAGGTAGAGTAATTGTTTCTTTGTAGGTAACTCTGTCATGTAGATGAATGGCTTACCCTACAAATCATTACCATAGAACCTTATTTATAATTTACATGAGAAGTCAGCATCAAGAGGAACATTATGACCTTGTGACTTAACACACTAAAAAAATGGAATTATTAAGATTAAAGAAAATGAGCATTGAATATGTCAATTTGTGAGCCTCTGGTTCTCCATACTCTATTCTTTCTTAATAGTATGACTTTAACCTCTGGAACACAGTAATAAGTTGTTGATCATTGAAATATTTTTCTTTCTACTTGCTTGGTCTTTTATTGGAATGTGTTTTTCTTGACAAAATATGTGAGTATTTAATAGTTTAAAAATAAATGATTCTGAGTGCTTGAGCTATAGCTCAGTTGTTGAGTGTTTTTCACATACCCATGGATCCCTGGGCTCTATCCAGAAGATAGTTATGGTTTCTATTGGTGCCATGAAACACTAGGACCAAATGCAACTTGGGCAGAAAAGGGTTTATTTGGTACTTCTTCATTGAAGTCCTTCATTGAAGGACACCAGAACAGAAACTCAAACAGGGCAGGAACCTGAAGGCAGGAGCTGATATAGAAGATGTGGAGGGGTGCTGCTTACTGGCTTCCCCCTCATGGCTTGCTCAGCCTGCTTTCTTATAGATTCCAGGTCCACCAGCCCAGGAATGGCACCACCCACAATGGGCTGGGCCCTCCCACATCAATCACTAATAGCCTAGAAAATGCCCTACAGCTGGATCTTATGGAGGTATTTTCTCAATTGAGGTTCCCTAATTTCAGATAACTGTAGCTTTTGTCAAGTTGACATAAAACTATCCAACACAGATAGGATGTGGAGGTGTGTGGGGAAAGGACTTGAAAGCTCATAATATGTAGAAAGGCTCATATTTGATTATGTTTTCCTTCCTTCCTTCTCCCCACCCTTCTCTTTCTTTCTTTCAAGACAGGTTTCACCACGTAGCCCTAGCCAGTTTATGTAGATCAGGCTGACCTCCTACTCAGAGATCTGCCTGCCTCTGCCTTGCCAGTGCTAAGATTAAATGCATGCAACACCACCCCTGACTGATTATGTATTTCTAAATTTATGACAGATCCCAGTTCCTGTGATTCACTCATCTTCAAAGGGGGAAATCAGGAATGAGGTGCAATGAGGAAAGAAAATGAAAGAGCACACTGAATGGTGGTATAAGGAGTAATCTAATTTCAAAAATACTGATGTGTGTGTACGTGTGTGTGTGTGTGTGTGTGTGTGTTTATTGTGGGAGTATGTGTTAGAACTCAGGAGGTGCCATTTGCTGATAATAGCAGCAGATGATAATGGCCAAACATGGCTTGATGTTGGTAGAATTCCTCTAAAAACCACAAACAAGCAAACACACAAAACAACAAGTATCTTTAGAAGGGTATGCCGACATTGGTATTTTAACAGACTCATTCTGGGAAGTTGGGTGATGCCCACCAGCTGTCACGGGGTGTAAGAATAAGTTTACCTTCCCAGGTAATGAAGACATCTATGTATCACGTTATTTACAAGAGTTGTGGGAAAACTCTGCATGATGTTCAGTGTTTGCCCCATGGCCCATCCACCCTTTCTTTCTACCATCTTAGGATGTTTGGGAAAGGAAGCTGGCTCCTTGGTTTCTCCTCAGCTTTCTCTCAGTTCTTTTGCACAACTTAATTGTGTATGTTAGTTAATTGTCACTGTTAAAAGAACAGATCCTGACCTGGAGGGAATGAAGTGTAGGACAGATACTTGTTAATTACCAACTGTGATCTCAGTTTACTGAGAACAGAAAACTCCCTTTAAAGCCTGAGAGTACTTGATGAACACAGAGAGGGAGGGGTTCCCAAGAGTGTGGCAGCTGAAGCCCACAGGCCGTCAGAGCTTTCTCTATACCAATGTGTCGTGTCTGAGTTTGGCGACTACCTCTTTAGCATGAGCTTCAAGGAGGGCAGTAAACACCATTTATTTGAAATTGTTTCCCTTTGGCCCACCAATACGAGGATGTATTCAATGCAAGCTCATTTGCCATAGTTTGTCCATATCTAAGCTATTACTCTCTTTAATTCAATCTCAGTTTTTATGCACTGTTTATCTTAGAGGAAGATTTTTAGATCATGTCCATAGTACGAAACTAGTATTACTTCCCATAAATAAAAAAATAAACGTGAAATAAGTAAATCTTTAAAGTCATCTCCCACTTTTGGAAATGGCTTAGAAAAATGAATTTGGGATTTGGAATCAGAAGACTAGACTTGTGTCAGGTCTGCTGCTTCCAAGTTCTCGGGTTAAAAAATAAAATCACTTCTCTGAGTCCCAGTGTCTTCATGGAAGGTCATGGTGACAGTGTCCACTGCAAAGGGTGACCATGGGAATAGAGGGAATATTGAAGACAGCAGTGACAGTGCCCGCTGCAAAGGGGGATTGTAGTTGACACTTGTCTTGGCATTCTCCCTTCTTTCTTTCTAGGATATTAGACCCACTAGCTTACCAAGGAAAATAAATGTTTCCTATTAACTTTACACCCAAAGTCACGGCTGGCATGGTACATGGAGCTCATCTTGAGTGTACAGGTCCCTTAATTGGTAGTGGTTTGTGGGTTGCTTCCTCGGGAAGGGCTGGGTATTCAGTGCTGTGGCTGATTAATGATGTTTTCTCCAAGCATGGAGGGAACACTGCCGGGTGCAGCATATCTGACATCACTTACTCTGATCTTCTCCTCACCAAGCCCCTTAGTTCTTCAGAACACATGCTGACAGTCATCTTTCATTTAGTGGGTACTTCTCAAAAAGCTGCCCAAAGTCAACTCAAATAAATCATACTTATTAAGCACCTTCTCATCCTGAAATAGTCTCCTGGAATGAAGCCTTGTCAGGCTATTCTCATTCAGTCTCCACTTTCTCACTCTCCCGAAAGAATGCACCATGCTGCCCAAGGACTCCTTTTGTGGAGAGAGAGGCTGGGAAGAGAACTCACCATGCTCCCCAAGGACTCCTTCTGTAGAGAGAGGCTGGGAAGAGAACTCACCATGCTGCCCAAGAACTCCTTCTGTAGAGAGAAACTGGGAAGACGAGGTGCTTGTGAGGTTGCCAAGGCTTTCTCTGTCATGCCACAGAAGGTGAACAGGTCCCTTCCCAGAGAGGCTGCAGTGAAGGAAGTTTATGTGAGGCCTGGGATCCGCTTAGTGTTGGAGTTTCCTCAGCTGCTAGCTGAACGCCGGTTTACCAGGATCTGCAAGAGCTGCTGCAGTGGAAAAATGTTATCAATTCTGATACAGCAGAAACCCTATGGGATGTGAAAACCTATTTATGACACTTCCCTTTCTGTAGCTCACACTCTGGAATGAACCAATAAACAAACCATCACCACACAGAAGAAATTCTTCTTCTGAGGCTTACCGCTCTGTCCTCATAGGAAAAGAATGTTGTGGAAGGAAACTTGACAAAGAATACTTTGGAGAACTTAACTTTGAGATGACATTCTGATGCCAACAGATTCTAAGAGCTGACATCAACACTTCTAATATCTGTGCATTACTGTTTAATACAATAGGTTAAGTGTTGCTTAGGGGGGTTTAGAATCATTCACTTCTCAGAAGCAAAAAGGATGCTCATTATCTTCTTATTACTTCTCATGAAAATTTGCATTACTCCCATCATCCACAAACTGCTTCTCGGCAATTCTTATTACTAAGAAATCCATAACCTGACTGGCTTCTTTTGAAATAGAGGGTATGGTGGAGTCACTCAGGAAATGGATACTGGACTGATAGCATCATTCGAAATGAATTGTAGCCGAGGGAAAGGTGCTTTGTGAGGCATTTCAATGTGACAAAGACGAGTTTAGAAATAATTGCTTACTTTGTGACCACATTTCATGATCTTACTCACCCAGGTATTTGTGACAAACACATCCTGGACCCACATAAAGGGTGACAGAGGAAAACAAGCTGGCAGAGGAATTGGGGTTTATTGAGGGGCACTTAAGTGTTTTCAAGAAAAAAGCGTCTTCTTTTGTGGGCAGCTAAAGGAGGGGATTCAGATGCCATCTGTGGGACTTGCCACTGCCTCCTTACTGCATGCCCATCCTTGTTCCCTGCCCATTAGATGCCACAGATCCTCTGGACACTATACTGGGAAAGGACCAGAAGCTTCCTCTCCCCTAAGTGTTGCTTATAGGCCTATGTCAGGATGTGTGTGAGGCTGTGTCATTAATTTCTTGTTGAATTGAATGTCTGAGCTGTGTAACTCTTGTGCTGTTATTTGGGAATCTGAATTTAGTGCTACACGAGAACATTCCACAATGATGAGGAATTTAAACAACTTGTTACTAGACTTTCTGAACTAGAAAGGGAAGTTTTTAGTATTGGCTTTTTTTTTTCTCTATTTTTCCCCTAAGACAAGGTTTCACTGTGTAGCCATGGCTGGCCTGAATTCCCTTTGTAGATCAGAAACTCACCTTGATCTACCTGCCTCTGCCCCCAAGTGTTGGGATTAAAGGTGTGTACCCCCACACTGGGCACATTTTCCTAAATGTCAGCTTTTACTGAAAAGCTCCCTAGGTCATCAGGGAAATGCAAATCAAAACTACTTAAAGGTTTCATCTTACACCAGTCAGAATGTCAAAGATCAATAAAACAAGTGACAGCTCCTGCTGGCAAGGATGTGGAGTAGGGGGAACATACATCCATTGCTGGTGAATGTTGCTTGAAATCTAATTGGTCTTAATAAAAACCTGGAGCCACATATCAAGATGAAATCTGAAAGATCAGAGAAGCAGAGCAAGCCACAGCCACTATCTCTTACCTCATCAACTCCTCAGCCTGAAAGAGCGTGAGTTCCTGTTTCTTCCAGCCTTATATTCCTTTCTCTGCCCAGCCAGATCACTTCCTGCCTCAACCTTCCTAGTGCTGGAATTAAAGGTGTGTGATCCCAAGTGCTGGAATTAAAGGTGTGTGCCACTACTGCCTGGCTCTGTTTCTCTTTTAGACTGGATTAATTTCGTGTAGCCCAGTGTGGCCTTGAACTCACAGAAATCCAGATGGATCTCTGCCTCTGCCTCCCGAGTGCTAGGATTAAAGGTGTGTGCCACCACTGCCTGACCTCTGTGGCTAACTCTGTGGCTGGCTCTGTCCTCTGATCTTCAGGCAAGCTTTATTTCTTAGATTACAAACAATGTATCACCACAGGTGGGAGTGTAAACTTGTACAGACACTATGAAAATCAGTGTAGAACTTCCCTAGGAAGCTGGGAATAGAGTTGTCTCAAGATTCAGCTCTACCACTTGTCTTAGTTAAGGTTTCTATTGCTGTGAAGAGACACCATGACCACGGCAACTCTTATAAAGAAAGACATTTAATTGGGGCTGGCTTACAGTTTGGGAAGTTTAGTCCATTATTGTCATGGTGAGAATCATGGCAGCATGTAGGCAGACATGGTGCTGGATAGGTAGCTGAGAGTTCTATATCTCGATCTGCAGGCAACAGGAAGTGAAATATGTCCTACAGGGGGTGTAGCTTGAGCTTGTGAGACCTCAAAGCCCACCCCCACAGTGACACACTTCCTCCAACAAGGCCACACCTCCTAATAGTACCTCTCCCTATAGGCCAGGCATTGGAACACATGAGTCTATGGAGCCATCTCTGTTCAAACCACTATGTCACTCTTGGGCATATACCCGAAGTACTCTTCATCCTACTACAGAGACACTTGCTCAGCATGTTCATTGGTGCTCTATTCATAATAGAAATTAGAAACAGCCTACATGCCCACCAATAGACAAGTGATAAAGAAAATGTGGCATATTTACACAAAGGAATATTTCTCAGCTGTTAAAAAAATGAAATAATGAAATTTACAGGTAAATGGATGGAGCTAGAAAAAAAATCATCCTGAGTGAGGTAACCTAGACCCCGACATGCAAATATGTTATACATTCTCTTACATGTGTGTGCCAGCTGTTAAATATTTAATAAGCAGACAAAAATCCATGTAACCACAGAGGTTAGGGATAGTGAGGGAGTGGTGGGGGGGGGGGGGGTGGATCTTCTTAGGAATGGCAAATGAAGAGGTAGTTACGGGTGGAGGAAGGAGATGACTGGAATGGGGGGACCAAACGGGAAGGGGAGGTGATGGGGGGAAGGAGTGGGTAAGGGAGGAGATACTAGGAAGGACAACTAAAATTAAGAGCCTTTTGAGGGATCATATGAGCAGCTAATGCAGTAGAACTTTTAAAAAATATGTGTGCATATAAAGGAGATCTAAATGGAATTGGCAAATGACAGGGGAGACAGAAACCCAACTGGCCATCTCTTGTCACCAAATGAAGCTTTCAGTTCTGGAAGTGGGTTACATCTAATTGAGTTGTTGGCTAAAGGGATCCCATGGGAACCCCCAAACAACCCAGGCTATTGCCAAGACTATTCACAAACTGATGGTAAGACCCTATTGCTGCTGATAATACCCACACAACTCAGTTATCATGGAGAAGTCAAGCTGATGCCTATCTAGAGACTTCATCTATAGTGACTAGTGTTCATGGTATTAGAAGGTACTCTGCATCCTACTAATGGAGAACCATAAACAACCAAGCCACAAACCTTTTGATATACAATGATGACCTGCCCGCAAGACACACTGGTGCAACAGCGGTGAAAAGCAGTGGGAGTAACCAACCACCATCTGACTGGATTTAAGGCCCACTCCACGAGATGGAATCCATCCCCAGCACTGCTCAGGCGGCCAAGAACCTGAAGCTAGGTAGGCCAGGGCTCTAGGGGAAAACCAAATACTACTGTCTCCTAAAGAAATATAACAATGAAATGACTCCTAATGACATTCTGCTATACTTACAGATCAGAGCCTTGCTCAGCCACCATCAAAGAAGCTTCCTACTACAGCAAATGGGAACAAATACAGAGACCCACAGCTGGACAAGGTGCAGATAGCAAGAGACCTTGGAACACTCAGTCCTAAATCAAAACTCAGTCTCCATCAAATCCCTCCTTTCAGGGCTCCCATACGTAATTTTATGTTTTCTTGACACAGGTAAAATCATTTTGATATGTAGTGTCTTTGATGTAATATGTCCAAAATATTATCATTCTATATGCAATCAATTGAAAGTCATGAATGAGATATTTCGATTTTTCCCTAAGTCTTGGAAGTTTGGTTTATAATTTGAATCCATGGCACATTTCCCATTTGGATGGGCTACAGCGCAGGCCTAGGAGACACATTTCAAGACTGTATCATATCCTCTGGCTCTTAAACATGTATTTTAAATTTTTAAATCTATTCACTTGGATCAAATTATATAGAACTTAGAGGCTAGGACTTTTCCCCTTCTGGTTTCATATTTCATTCTTGAGTGTGTAGTTCTCAATTTGCATTTTCCATTATTATTGTTATTGTTATTATTATTATTATCATTATTATTATTATTAGTGCATGACTGTTTTCCCTGCACATATGTCTGTGCATCACATGTATGTTTGGTGCCTACAGAGGCTGAAAGAGGGTATAAGATCCCTTGCAACTAGAGTTCAAGGTAGCTGTGAGCCACATTGTGGGTTCTGGGAATCAAACCTGGGTCCTCTGGAAGAGCAGCCAGTGCTCTTAACCACTAAGCTGTACCTCAGGTCTCACAGTTGCAATTTCCTGTTGAAATATTGGATGTATTAACCTGTCTGTCACTTCTGTCATGGAGCATACTCCCACCGTAATGTCTTCATGCTTGAAGCTTCCCTTCTCCTTCGGCACTCATGATATGATTCAATAGTTGTGCTGTTCCTGTTCCGGCTCAAGTTGGAACCTTTGTGTTGTTGAATGTGGCTGTGAGAAATGGATGTGCATTATTTGCAGATCTGTTGCACTAGAGAGCAGCACTTTCACAGAAACCATTCAAACAATTCAGGCACATTGGATATGCAGCTGAAATCAGTGGAATAATTGCATCCATTGTTTTTTACTTCCTAATGGAGATGTGGTTAAAGGCATGCAAAAGTGTCCTGCTTGCAGGATGCAAACATGAAGCAGAGCTTTTCCAATTTGATCATAGTACAGAGACAGAGAGTTATAAGCTGACATCATTGCATAAGAGTAGCTTATAAACCAGCAGGGAGAGAGGATCCCAGGGTGTGCAGGACACAGAGAGGAACCCGAAACAGGAAAAGATGAGGCAAGTACTAACCTCTGTCAGGCTTGCTGAAATTGGGAGAACACATAAACCTTACTCATTTCACAGTTTCATGAACAAATTGCTGATGCGTGTACTGATTCCAGCCCTCTCATCAACTCGTTTCAAGGCAAAAGCCTCCTACACAGAATTCTAGGATTATAATTCTAGAACTGAGCGATGAACACTAAGTCAAAGTCCATGCTTTTTTCCTCATTACATACATTGCCGTCTTAAGCTACAAATGCTATCTTCATATAGTCGAACATTCAAGGGATCTTTAAGAATTTACCAAGTAGCCCTTATTAAGTATGCAATGTTTTTATTTAATTTTAAAGTCTTATTTCTCTTTCCTATTGATAGTATCAATCTTAGTTCCCTATTATTTTTCTCTTCGTAATATATCTACTCCTGAACAGAACTCCTTATCTGACTTAGTATTACATTTTAAAAATTGTCTGTTTTAAGCTTCAGTTCTCTTAGGAGCTAGTGGGATTCTAACAACTGGGTCCTGCTGTCACAGCCACTTCCCTGCGAGCAAAGGTACAGGTGAGCATGTGTCCTTCAGATGAGGGGTTAGGACCACTGTGAGCTGGGGGGACAACCCTGGCAGTCCCTGTTGCTGCTGTTCACTTCTCCCATAGTTGCCTATGCCTGTTGCCCACGCTCTGCCCTGTTCTCTGTCTTGAACACAGGCCCGAACGCGTGCATGCTGACTGCTGAGAGGCCTGGAGAGCTCTTCTTCAGTGAGTCTCACTTGGGGGTGCCAACTGGCAAGCTGAAACAGTTCTTTCACAGTTATTCATTGGGAAAGGAAATGGAAGGCTTTGCTTTTTTAGTAACTTTTGCTAGTATTTGGCAAAGTGAGTGTACTTTTCAGAATGGGTCAGTCTATGGTGCTTGTTTTTCCTAAACTATTATTGCTTTGGTTTTGTTATGAATACAACTTTAAGTATATTAAAGCTAATAATAAGGGAATTGAGACTTTAATTTTGAGCAGTTTGGATTTTCACTTTTTAGCAACTAATTTTTGTTGTAGGGATTGGCCTTCCAATGGGTCTTCTGTCACAGTTTTATTTCTTGCTATATTGAGTACACAGGGAGTTCTCATCTCTTCTTCCTCTCCTCTCTTTGCTATGCTTTAGAGTAGATTTTGACAAGGGGAAGGGAACACAGAACTCTGGCCACCAAAGAGAATAAAGGAGACGGAATACTAGTTTCACTGAAAAAGAGCAACCTTCATTATTTCTCCTAAGGCTAGTTACTGTATGTGTTAGCAGATTTGGCATTTTGTGAGCGTTCATTAAATAGACTGTGTGTTCAAGACGTTGTCCTTGGTGATAAAGGGTCTGGAACAATGTCTACTTTTTTCTTCTTAAAGCTCTAAGACAGTGATTTAAAAAATTATCTACTGTAAATAAAAATCACATGGAAGATATATGTGAGGAGGTGTAGTAAAGAAGCCTGGGACATGACTGATCTATGATATGGTTAAGGTTTTTATTGCAGATAGGAGAGAAAGAGAGAGAGCAGCAGAGTAGGAGTCCATAGAAGAGAGAGAAAGAAGTACATTGAACATGGTCAGCAGACAAGTCATGGACAGACAGTGGGTGAGTGAGAGAAATAGT
>CABHPQ010153004.1:1177-17337 GCA_902168405.1 Peromyscus aztecus | reverse complement strand
AGCATTTGTTACTCTTACAGAGGACCTACATTCAGTTCCCAGAATCCACATGGTGGCTCACAACCATCCATAAGTCCAGTTCCAAGAGATCTAATACATTCTACATTTTTCTCACCTCCACAGGCATCAGACACAGATGTGGTACACATACATATATGCAGACAGAGCATTCATAATTATAAAATAAAATGTATTTAAAAAAATAAATCTTGGAATTATCCTTGACTGTTCTTTCTCACATGTTTTTACTTGATTACTTCAAAATATACTCAGAATCCAGCAGCCTCTCATCATCTCCACTGTTACCATCATGAATTGAGTCAGCCATCATCATCTCTCTGCCTGAGTTTCACTCCTAACCTGTCTCCCTCCTCCTCTCCTTACTCATTCTAGCCTGAGTGAGTGATCCTGTAAAACTTAAGTCCGATACTGTCCCCAGCTCTGCCCCACACCTCCAGTAGCTCTCACCTGTCAGAGCAAAAGCCGAGGTCCTTATAAGGGCCTCCAGAGCTCACTTGCCCCCACACACTTCTCTGACACAGTGGCCTCTTTACTGTTCCAGAGTAGGCTCTTGCCTAAGGGCCTTTCTTTCTGCCTGGAATGCCTGGAATACCATCCTGACTCACTCTTTTGTCTCTGCCAGGTCTTTGCTCAGGTTTCTCAAGTGAGACTTCCTTTCAGCTGCCGTATCTAAAGTTGCAACCTCTCTCACCCTGTGACATATAAAATCATAATTTTGAGTACATATTCCTTTCTTTTTTTTTTTTTTGTTTTGGTTTTTCGAGACAGGGTTTCTCTGTGTAACTTTGGAGCCCGTCCTGAAACTCACTCTGTAGACCAGGCTGGCCTCAAACTCAGAGATCCACCTGCCTCTGCCTCCCCAGTGCTGGGATTAAAGGTGTACACCACCACCACTACCTGGTGTATCTTTTCTCACTTTTTATCTTATATTTTTAAGTTACATTTTATTCATTTATTTATCTTATTCTGTGGGGAGGGGGCTGTGTCACAGTGCATGTGTGGAAGTCAGAGACATTTTATTCATTTATTTATTTATTTTATTCTGAGGGGGGCGAGAACTGTGCCACAGTGCATGTGTGGAAATCAGACATTTTATTTATTTATTTATTTATTTATTTATTTTATTCTGAGGGGAGAGAGAGCTGTGCCACAGTGCATGTGTGGAAATCACGTATTTTATTTATTTATTTGTTTGTTTGTTTGTTTGTTTATTTTATTCTGAGGGGAGAGTGAGCTGTGCCACTGTGCGTGTGTGGAAGTCAGAGACAACCTTGGGGCATCAGGTCTCTGCTTCTGTGGTATGAGTCCTTAGAAATCAAACACAGGCCTTTGCCTTGGTGTCAAGCCTTTACCTGCTGAGATGTCCGCTAGCGCCTCCGCTTATTTCTTGAGACAGTCTCTAACTTAAGCTGGAATTTGCTATGTAACTGGGTTAGCTAGAGAGGGAGCTCCGGGGATCCACCTGTACCCACCCAACCCCGCAGGGTTGGATTCACAGATGCTACCTTGCCTGCCTTTTATGTCGGGTGCTGGGGATCCAAACTCACATCCTCATGTTTATGCGGCAAGCACTTTACCTACTGAACCAGCTCCACATCAGCAGTTTGTCTTCTTTCTCCTCCATTGTAGGATCCTTCATAAGGACACTGTCTTTGTCTGCTTGATTGGTTGGTTGATTGGTTTGTTGATGTTTGTTTTTCAGTCTTTCCCCATAATTTATCACACAGTCCATGGAACATAAAATACACATTAAAGCTATTTGTAGAGGCTGCAGAGATAGTTCAGTGACTAAGAGCACTGGCTGCTCTTCCAAAGGATCCAGGTTCAATTCCCAGGACCCACATAGCAAATTAGAACTGTCTGTAACCCCAGTTCCAGGAGATCTGATGCCTTCTTTTGGCTTCCATGGGCACCAGGCATGCTTGTGGTACACAGACACGCATTCAGCCAAATACACGTAATAAAATAATGAAAAGGGAAAACGTTAAGACTATTTTCACGGGTCAGGAGAAAGGGGCAGCAGAATAAACATAAGCTCAGAGCTTTATAGCAAGACCTGGTCTCAACAATAATATTTTTGCTGGCTGTTGGTGTCTACCTTTAATCCTAGGACACAGAGGCAGGAGAATTGATGTGAGTTAAACACCATCCTGGTCTGCCTAGAGAGTTCCAGGACAGCCAGGGATATAAATGTGACCCTGTCTCAGAAAGGGAGGGAGGGATAAAAAAGGAAATGGCTATGGTGGTGCACTCCTGTCTGTAATCGAAGCCCTCAGGAGGCTAACACAGGAGGATTATGAATTCAAGAACAACTGACCTACAAAGAAGGGGGCGGGGCGATGCGAGGAATTTACCTTAATGGCAGAGTACAAGCCTAACACACGGTCAGCTTCCCAGTAGGGCAACAAATAAGAGCTTTATAGAAGGGATGAAGGGCCCTGGGTAAAGGAGGGAAACCCGGCATGTAAACCACAGACTTGGTTGCTGATGTCAGTTGATGGCATCTGGGTTCGTCAGACTTTACCTTGCTGAATATTGTCCACACACAAAGTTTATTTATGCTGCACTAAGAAAAACACAGGTTGGGGTTGGGGATTTAGCTCAGTGGTAGAGTGCTTGCCTAGCAAGTGCAAGGCCCTGGGTTCGGTCCTCAGCTCCGGAAAAAAAGAAAAAAAAAAAAAAGAAAAGAAAAACACAGGTCAATCAGCACGAGTCCAGGATGTAATGGAACAGTAACACTGACTTCGGGACTCCTTACTCACTACCCGCTTGCATTCTTAGGAGTGCTTGTTCCTCTTTTAATAAGCTACTTCTTTCCCATGCCTCACTGAGAAGGCATGACTTTTTTTCTGCCTCTCCTAGCGGCTGCCAGGATTTTAACCTAAACTGTGCTGTTTTTCTTAAACTCTTAATGTAATTGTTCTTGGAGTTTAAAAAAGGAAACAGTAATATCAAAATGTCAATAAAGATGAACTAGCAAAGACCATTTTACAGAGTCTCCGCATCATGAACACTTATTATTTGCCTACATCGTGCTGGCAAATAGATTCACAATTTACAAAGCACTTTCCTGGATGTTACTGCCTTTGAGACACCCACAACCCTAAGGAAGGCAGAATGAGAAGTCAAATTCAAGAGTGATAAAGAACAAGAACCAGTTCTGCAGCTTGTAGTGAATGTTGCAAAATCTTGAGCTGGGTGTGTTGAGTGTTGGGTGTGTAAGCCCAGCGCTTGGAGGTAGAGGCAGCAGGATCATGAATTCAGGGCCAGCCTGGGCTACAGGAGATACCATCTCAAAAAACAACAACAACCCCCCCCAAAAAAAAAGTGGTAACAAAATGACAATCACTTGTCACCTTCCATTAAGTCCCAAAAGAAAAGACCAAAGGGGCTCTTAGCTGGCCCTAAGGAGAACCAGCAAGAGAGGCTAGATTTGGATGAGAGTCCTCTGTTAGCTTAGGTAGCAGCAGTTTGTTTTCCTCATGTCTGCAGAGCTAGGTCATCCTCAACTAAATCAGCAGGTGAGCTTTTTAAAGCACCACATCTAGCAGCTCAAATTCAAATTTTCAGGAGGGATTTAGCGTTTTTTAAAGTCTCTCAGGATGACCTGGTGGTTAAGCCAGAGGTGAGAATCACTAATTCATTTATTAATGAATTTATTCACTAATGCATTTATTAATGTGTTCATCCTACAATAGTAATTGTTTTACTACTCTGAATGATGAAAACTAACCACTCTTGTTTCCTGTGTCCTTGTTGTTGGAAAGTAGCCTCAGGTCGTGAGGAACTGAGTCAGGCTGTACTGGGCAATAGCCCCTAGCCGTAAAAAATTGCTTGGCCCCAGCCTGACCTGTCCCCTCCACCTGTACAAACAACATTCCCAGATGTCGAAAACAACCCATCTAGCTCCCAGTTAAACCACCAAAAAATAGCTGTAACTTCCTGGTAGCTACTCATGTATGTGTGTGTATATATATATCTGATGAAAGAAATCCATGGAGTCTGCTTAAAGAGCAAGAAATTTATTAGGGGATGAAAACTCACTACGGCACGAGAGATTTATCATAAGTTCCTGGAAAGCCGAGCTATGGTCCATGCTGTTCTTCCACCTAATCCATCTCAGCATCCAAAACAAAACAGAGAGAGGGATGCCTGTGTGCATCCCAGGTCTTAG
Organism: Peromyscus aztecus; assembly: GCA_902168405.1. Classification (NCBI taxonomy): domain Eukaryota; kingdom Metazoa; phylum Chordata; class Mammalia; order Rodentia; family Cricetidae; genus Peromyscus; species Peromyscus aztecus. Next base: position 13,142 of record CABHPQ010153004.1, on the reverse strand, counting down.
GGGTTTGAGAGGCCACGCCCTAGGGGTATGTACTTCAAGGTCATAGGCAGGTGGAGCAGTTACCTGCTGCTTCTCTAGGGGTGGTGCTTCAAGGTCATAGACAGACCAGCTACCCACTACATATACCTGCCCCTCAACCCCTCTAAATGTGCTCAACCTTCATCCTGCAGGAAGATTGAAGCTCCTCAATATTCCAATAAAGCAGACTCAGCCTGTTGAGATGGAATCTGTGTGTTACTATTATATTCCTCACTCTGTAAGAGAACAAAGGCTTAGGTTATACTGAGAATGTAGCAGCACTGAGACCCGGATTGACCAGAATCCAGAAACGAAGTTTTTGTTTTTGTTTTGTTTTTAAGATTTATGTACTTTTACTTTATGCACAGGAGTGTTTGCCTGCATATATGTGTGTGCCACATGCATGCCTGTACCTAATGAAACTAGAAAACAGCATCTGAGCTCCTGAAACTGAAGTTAATCTCCTTGAACTAGAGTTACAAATGGTTCTGAGCCACCATGTGGGTGCTGGGAACTGAACCTGAGTCTTCTGCAAGAGCGGCAAATACTCTTAACTGCTGAACCATCTGCCCAGCCTCACAACTGCACATGATGCTCGAAGAGGTCAGAGACATTGCATCCTCCTGGAACTGGAGTTACAGGGGGTTGTGAGCCACCTGACATGGGTGCTGGGAACTGAACTGTCCTCTGCGAGAGCAGTGTGCGCTCTTAATGGCTGAGCCATCTCTCCAACTCCAGAACCAAATAGTCCCTTAGTCTCTAGACAGCCAATGTTGTTGTTGTTGTTGTTTTGGGTTTTTTTGAGACAGGGTTTCTCAGTGTAGTTTTGGTGCCTGCCCTGGAACTCACTCTGTAGCCCAGGCTGGCCTCGAATTCACAGAGATCCACCTGGCTCTGCCCCCTGAGTGCTGGGATTAAAGGTGTGCGCCACCACCTCCTGGCCTGTTGCACTCTTTTTAAATGCAGAGTCTGTTGGGGATTGAATTTGGTTCATCAGATTTGGTGGCAAGCACCTGTACCCACTGAGCCCTCTTGCCAGCTCAGTTTTGCTTTTTAAAATTTATTGTAAAGCCATGTTCAGAATAGTTTTCATGCCAAGACTATGCCCTTGTGAGAGTCGTCGAAATGTGTATTGCTGTGCCATATACACTCTGTCTTTGTGCACAGCTTCAAGAGGTGGGACAGGGAAGGCTTTGGGGGGGACTTGGAGGACCCAGTGCAGAGCTGCCCACACATCTGTTCTAGATCTGCTCCAACAGAACACCACTGGTTTAAAATGGTGAGTTCAACCTGGGCCTTTGACACTTAGGGAAGATGTGGAAGCATCTCTTTATTTATGTTGTTCATCTTTCTCACAAAACTGGATTCAAGGGTTCTTAAAAGCAGCAGAAGCAGGTATGCACGCTTTCATCTCCGATATGATCAAAGATGTGTACATAAAAACAAATGCTTCCCTCCCCTTTCATGTTCATATTTTTGTTGATAACAGCCTGGGTAGAGAACCTGTGTGGGAGAAAGTTAAAAGGCTGACAAGAGCAAAATTACACCTAAGAAGATGTCATTATAAAGGAGGAAGAGACGGAGGAGGGAGGCTGTGCTTTTTTCTGTCTTTTAAAGTTCCAGCGGGCTTTATTGTGGAAACCTGGCTCTGTGTATTCAACCATTCTAAAATTTCTTTTTGTATGGCATTTTCAGATTTTTCATCAGGGTATGAAAAGGGCTATCAAAATAAGAATTGCTACATTGTACTATAAACTGAATTAAATTAATGCATTTTAGATCTCAGATGCATCGGCAAATGAGTCATCTGTCTTCATTCATTGTTTCTGTTGCTCACCAACAATTTTTTTCCCTTAGTTCCAAGAAACTTGAAGAAGCAGCAAGCCTGCTATAATAGAGCACAGGCACATGTATGTCAGGAGTCTTCCCATGTCCCCCGGTCCCAGCATAGGCATTCTGAACATAGTAGGGCATAAGATAGAACCCAGCAGTCTCTATTTTTGGGACATCCATGTTCAAATTGGTTGTGGGTTGGCTGGAGTCAGACATAGTCTGGCATGAAAACTATTCTGAACATGACTTTACAATAAATTTTAAAAAGCAAAACTGAGCTGGCAAGAGGGCTCAGTGGGTACAGGCGCTTGCCACTAAATCTGAGCCGAGCTTGCCACGAGCGTCCCAGATTCTGGGCGTTGATGTTGGAATCCGGCAAAGCCGTGTTTCATCCTGGCTCCCTCCATCAGCTACAGCAGGCCAGATTCTTCATTTCTTTAATCACAATATATTAGTCTTCCGGCTGATTGTAAGTATGACAGGACCTGCCCTCTGCCACAAATGGCTACTGTAGTCATTCATTTATCCATTTAATTTGCTCAGTCAAATATTTTTAAGCTGAGCATGGTGACTCAAACCTCTATAATCACAGGATTTGAGAGGCTGAGTCAGGACGATTGCTGATAATTCAAAGTCAGCCTAAAGGTCAGGCGGTGGTGGCGCACACCTTTAATCCCAGCACTGGGGAGGCAGAGTCAGGAGGATCTCTGTGAGCTTGAGGCCAGCCTGGTCTACAGAGCGAGATCCAGGACAGGCACCAAAACTACACAGAGAAACCTTGTCTCAAAAAGCATAAACAAAAACAAAAACAAAAGAAAAGACAATATTTGAGCTGAGACCTGTAGAATAAGCCCCACAGTGGAAGGACTGTCCAGAGGAACAAAACTGAGCACTAAGTGTGAGCACACATTTAATCCCAGCACTCAAGGAAACCTAGGCATGGCCGGGCGGTGGTGGCGCACGCCTTTAATCCCAGCACTCGGGAGGCAGAGGCAGGCGGATCTCTGTGAGTTCGAGGCCAGCCTGGGCTACCAAGTAAGCTCCAGGAAAGGCGCAAAGCTACACAGAGAAACCCTGTCTCGAAAAACAAAAAACAAAACAAAAAAAAAGGAAACCTAGGCATATGATCTCTGAGTTCCAGGACAGCCAAGGCTACATAAAAAGACCCTGTCTCAAAAAAACAAAGGCAAGGCTAGTGTGCTGAGCAGAAGTGAGTGGGGATAAGCCCAACAGTAATAAGAACAGAAAACCAGGCAAGAGCCAAATCCTACAAGATCTTGCATGATGGTGAGGAGTGGGGTCCTGGCGGTCCAGTGCTGTGATGCAGGCATGGGAAACACTTGCAGGATTAAGTGAACAAGATCAGTTTGTAGTTTTTGTTCTGTCTTTTGAAATTGTGTCTCAAGTAGCTCAGGCTGGCTTTGAACTCCTAATCCTCCTGCCTCCACTTCTCAAGTGTTGAGATTACGGCCCGTGCCACCATGCCCTCCCTTATCCCTTCTACCCCATCCCCAAAATTGAAATCTAAACATGTAGTACATGCTTGTTCCAGGAGGGGAGAAATCAGTTGAATCCAACAAGGATTTTCATATTGTTTTGTTTTTGCTTTTTTGAGTTCCTAGCAGTCAGGCAATGGACCAGGCAAACAGTGAGCTAACAGTCTTCCTCCCAACAAGGGGTGTCTTGGTTAGGTTTTGTCAAAGTGATACAAGCTAGAGTCATTTTGGAAGAGGAACCATGTGATATTGTGTTCCCCAAAATATTGTGCACCCTAATAAATTTATCTGGGGTCAGAGAACAGAACAGCCACTAGATATAGAGGCCAGAAAATGGTGGCACACACGCCTTTAATCCTATCACTTGGAGGCAGAGATCCATCCGGATCTCTGTGAGTTTAAAGCCACACTGGAAACAGCCAGGCATGGTGACTCACGCCTTTAATCCCAGGAAGTGAGCCCTTTAATCCCAGGAAGAGATGGCAGAAAGCAGGTATATAAGGCGTGAGGACCAGGAACCAGGGCTGGTTAAGCTTTTAGGCTTTTGAGCAACAGTTCAGCTGAGATTCATTCTGGATGAGGACTGAGAGGCTTCCAGTCTGAGGAAACAGGATCAGCTGAGGAATTGGCAAGGTGACGTAGCTGTGGCTTGTTCTGCTTCTCTGATCTTCCAGCGTTCACCCCAATACCTGACTCCGGATTGTTTTTATTAATAAGACCTGTTAAGATTCGTGCTACAGAACCTCAATGGGAAAATGCCTTCATCAGATTGCCTGTAGGCAAATGTGTTGGGCATTTTCTTGATTAATGACTGATTTGGAAGGGGCCAGCCCACTGTGGGTAGTGCCATTCCTGGGTTATATAAGAAAGCAGACTGAGCAAGCCTTGGGGAGCAAGCCAGTAAATAGAATTCCTCCAAAGCAGGAATGGTTTCTGCTTCAATTCCTGCCTCCAGCTTCCTGCCCTGACTTCCCTCAGTGGTGGAGTGTGACCTGAGAGCTATAAGATAAAATAAACGCTTTCCTCTCCAAGTTGCTTTTAATCATAGTGTTTTATAACAGCAATAGAAAGCAAAGTTAAGACAAGGACTTACAAGATAACTGGGTAGATAGAGAAGTGGGGTCCTGGTAATACAGTGCTGTAGTAAGGATAAGTAACCTCCATGTGTTATGGGAGTCCAAAAGAATTCGTTTATGTAGTAAACATTCCTCTTCTAAACTGCTGTAATACAATGGTGAAATAAACAGATAAGGCACTCTGCTCCTGTCGTTTATGGAGTGGTAAGGGAAATAGAGTATATAAGAAGGGAGCCAGGAATAATGAACGAGGGGGGATTCAGGAGAAACTGTTTGAGCTAGCACCTGAAGGCCCAGATGCTGGAAAAGAAGTTAGGGGATGAGTACTGTGGGTTGGGAAAGGTTCCAGCTTCTGAGCTGAGGAGGAACAGAAGTTAGCCCAATAAAGAGGAGTTGTACAGGAAAAGGCAGCATCCCATAACAACAGCATAGCCTGGTCAGAGGCATGGGGTAGCAGAAGACAGTGTACTGGGGGAACAGCAAGTGAAGTATGGCTGACTGCAATATGGGAAGGCAGAGGGGTCCAAGAGAGTGGCCAGATGAGTGAGAGCAGCATCAGGCCGTGCTAAGGAAGTCTTTCAAATGTCCTTCCCAGCAGCGGAAACTGCTAGACAGCTTTCTATGAGTTCTATTTTAGCTTTGGGATTTTAACATAGGGTCTCATGTACACCAGGCTGGCCTCCAACTTGCCACGTAGCTGAGGATAACCTTAACTTACTTCTGATCTCCCGGCCTCTATTTTCCAAATGCTAGGGATTACAAACTAACAGCACTATTCCTGATTTTAATGTGATGCTGGGGATTGAACACACGGTTTTGTATGTGCTAGGCAAGCACTCAAGCATCTGAATTACATTTTAAACAGTATAGTGACCTGAATAGATGAGTATTAGAAACTGCTTTGTCTGTAGACAGGAGACTGGGCACTATCCCACAGGTTCCACACTTCATCTAACAAAGGAGATCCTGCTGAGAGTACCTGTTAAGCCCTCCGTGAATCCCTATTGATATTTTCTGAGCTAAGCAAAAACCAGTTTAGCAAGTGACAATTGCCACCCCATTACTGCTTCTGTGCACTGGACCAGCAAGAGTCATTCAGTCATTTGCTTATAGTGTCAAACAACAAACAATCCATGCGTCTGGGATTGTCCCCCACCCCCCAGCACTCTCAATTTCCTAAGCCTTCTTAATGCACAGTACATACAAGGTCCCTTCAGATAGCGATGGATTGTCTCCTCACTCCTTCAGGTAACGCTGTCCTACACACACACACACACACACACACACACACACACACACACACACACACACATACACACACCCTCCTACCTGACTGCTATCTGCCCTTAAAGCTTTTCTCTGACCTTCTTTTTTCAGCTAAATGTCTGGGTATTTGCACCAAAGACCTTTTTTGTTTGTTTGTTTTTTTCTTTTTGTTTTTTGTTGTTTTTTTTTTTGTTGTTGTTGTTATTTTGTTTTTTGAGACAGGGTTTCTCTGTGTAGCTTTGGAGCCTGTCCTGGAACTTGCTCTGTAGACCAGGCTGGCTTCAAACTCACAGAGATTCGCCTGGCTCTGCCTCCCAAGTGCTGGGATCAAAGGTGTGTGCCACCACCGCCCGGTCACCAAAGACCTTTTTTATTTGGTAATGAGAAGTATCTTCTGCCCACCCTGACCTTCAGGGAACCTCTAGATGTGAGGGTGAGGAGGGAATACAGCTTCTGTCTTTATGAAACCAGTGGGAGATTTCTAAACCGAAGCAGTCTGGGTGTGCCCTTCTGCCAGTGTCTCAGCTATAAGGTAAATCTCAGTAACTTTGCCCGTCCTACAGGGCTCTTTAAACTCTGCTCTTTTCCATGTCAGTCCCCTAGCATGCAGGGAGGGCTCTTTCTTCCTGTGTCTACCTGTTAGTAGCATCTTTTTATCACGATGGTCTTAATGCAGATGTTGCCTCCTCAAAATGACCTTCCTGGCCACTCAACCAGACATCTCTGAATAGCCATTCCTATCACATCGCCGCATTACATTTCCTTCATAGCACATGTCACTATTGGAAACATTTATCTGTCTACTTGCTGGTTGCTGGGCTTCTCCCTCCAGGGTGTGGCCTAAAAGCGATGACCTTGTCTGTTTAGCTCACTTCTGGAAAAATGATTGGCACCTTTTAGATGTCGAGTAAATACATGACTATATGGCCCTGTCATGTATTTCCAGCATCATCCCTTTCCATTCCTGCACTCACTCCTTGGGATTTGGAAGATGGAGGTCCATAAGGGTCGTTAGATCTGCCTTGAAAATTGAGGGCCCCCTCATTCTTTCGGTTTCAACCATCTTTATCCTCTCCTGGTCATTCATTCCTCGTCACCATGTTTATTCTCACTTTTCTTACGAATTCTGAAGTCCTCCCAGGTCCTCAGTCCTGGCACGCACCTCTGTCAAGACTCTCCTCACTGTCTCTCAGTGCACCTGCTGGACTTGTCTGAGTTCCTAAAGAACAGCACGCATTTGCTTCCCCATGCCCAGCACAGCCCAGGTAGCCAGGATACAACAGCTGCCTCACTGTTCCTCGGTTTAGAGAAACATAAATTAGGAAACTGTGGTCATTTTTATGGCAATGGAAGGAAGGGTTGGTAAACCTAATACTACAGTGGAGCGGTAGCCCTTCCCTATGGACCACACCAGAAGAATAACATCCGATTCAATTCTGGTAACTCAGAAAAAGAGGTGATGTGGCCTGCTGGTCCCCACCTCCTCTCCACACTCCCGGGTGGGAGAGGGCATTAAGAGACACATGGGAGCAGTTCTACTACCACACTGGCAGATCAGTCAGAGGCCCAAAGGAGTGCCTGCTAGGGTTTCTCACCCTAGCCCACCACGCCCTTCCTCAACCCTTATCTCACAGCAGTTGGGTTGGGGGCGTGGGGTTTCATCCTGTCAGTGAGCCTTAGTCCAGCAACCACCATGAGCGACCTGCTCTATATCTGTGCCTTTAGTGTGCTACCTTGACGCTCCTAACTGGCTCATCCAAGCTTTGGTCGCTAAGCTTCTAGAAGTCTCTGTAATTATTGTTGTCTAAAATATAGAACAGCAGAATGGGTAATTAGTTGCTTTTAATAAAGCCATTTTGGAAGATGCTTATGATGCTGAAGATGATGGCAGTTTTGATAATGAGGAGGGAAAAAGGCTATTGCTAAAGACTAAGGACCAGCTTTAAAAAAAACATTCTTCCAGTGCACTGGCAAAGAGTTGATGGGAATTCAGCATTACCCACCCCTACTCCCCCGGCACTGCCTGTGACTGCAGAGCTCTAGTTGTGGGACCTTGTCAGCTTTCACTTTCCCCAACTCTAAGCTTAGAAATCATCCCTTGAATCATAGGGTTGTTGGGAGACTCTTCTGAACTAGTCTCTCTAAAGCTTATCATGGTAGCTGTAGGATACTAAGCATACTGCATGCTTGATAGCAATCCTAACAATGTAGATTAGCTTGTGAGTCAGGTATGGTGTGGCACCCCGGTTTTATAGGTAAAGAAACACAAGGAAGCCAGGTGATGATAGCGCATGCTTTTAATCCCAGCACTCAGGAGGCAGAGGCAGGTGGATCCCTGTGAGTTCAAGGCCAGCCTGGTCTACAGAGCAAGTTACAGGACAGCCAGTGCTGTTACACACAAAAAGTCTGTCTTTAAAAAAAAAAAAAAAAGACATATGAGAGAGGGAGACAGAGACAGAGAGACAGAGAGAGAGAGAGAGAGAGAGAGAGAGAGAGACCTTATTAATTATGAAAGCTTGACCTATAGCTTAGGCTTGTTCCTAACTGGCTCTTATAACTTAAATTAACCCATATTTTTATTAATCTGTGTTCTACCACGTGGCTTTACTTCTCTTCCGTCTTGCACCTCCTGTTTCCTCTCCATGCCTCCTCCACACCTAGATTCATCTCCTACTAACTCTCTCTGCCCAGAAGTTCCACCTATACCTTCTGCCTAGCTATTGGTCATTCAGCTCTGTATTAAACCAATCACAGCAATATATCTTCATGCTGTGTACAAATATCCCATAACAAGAAATTAGGAAAAGAGCCTGCGTATAAAAGGTTTGCTGCTAGCCAGGCAGTGGTGGTGTATACCTTTGATCCCAGCACTCAGGAGTCAGAAGTAGTCAGATCTCTGTGAGTTCAAGGCCAGCCTGGTCTACAGAGAGAGATCCAGGAAGGCACCAAAACTACACAAAGGAACCCTGTCTTGAAAAACTAAAAAAAAAAAAAAAAAAGGTGGTGCTTATGGAGAAGATGATTGACCATAACCACCAAGCATTCATGGCTGTGTGGCAGCTACCGGGACTAATCCCATTCAAGGCCTCTCGGGAAAGGCTGTCAGTGGAAAAAGTAAATACACAGTCACTTGTGAGACCAAAGCTGGAAAAATAGACCTCGCAGGTTAAGAGCTCTGTTTGCAGTTAAGAGTAAGTTCCTGGGTTGGAAAGATGGCTCAGTGGTTAAGAGCACTGGCTGCTCTTCCAGAGGACTGGGGTTCAATTCCCAACACCCACATGGCAGCTTACAACTGCCTGTAACTCCAGTTCCAGAGGATCTGACACCTTCACACAGACACACATGCAGGGAGACACCGATGCACATAAAAAATAAATCTTAAAAAAGTTAAGTAAACTAAAAAGAACAAGTTCCTGTTCGTCCTGTGTTTGTGTGACCCACGTGCACCGGATGTGCTTGATCACATGTGTCAGGAAGTATGTGGGCAGGACACACGTCAGAATGTGCGCTTGCCTCTGATTGGAGCTGATGGGAAATACAGTTGGCCTTGTGGGGTTGCCTTTATAAGCCTCTGCAAGGTGTGACTCATGGCCATTTTCCTGGGAACCCGGGTGTGGACCTGGCCAGAGTCCATCTACCTAGCCAGTACTTAATTAAAGCTTCCTTCAAATGCGGCTTAAGATTGTGGTAGTGGTCTTATTCTCACCCAGTGGTATTGACACACCTACCAGAAGAGAGGAGTTCATTGGTCTACAACTTTGTACTGGAAATATAGGCCAAGAAATAAACTCTCCATAGTCACAAAATAACCAAGTAACAAAAAGACCGTTGGGACTGGAGGGACAGCTCAGTAAAGCCCCTGCCTAGCGCGCATGCGTGAGACCCTGGGGTGATTCTCACATTACAAAGGTAAGAGCATCAAGAAGACAGCTGGATGTGGTGATGGCACAAGCCCTTAATCCCAGGCAGACATGCAGATCTCTGAGTTCAAGGCCAGCCTGGTCTACAGAGTGAGTTCCAGGACAGCCAGGGCTACACAGAGAAACCCTGTCTTGAAAACCAGGGGGGAAAAAAAAAAGACACTTGGTAAAATGACTTGTATTTTGTTCTCATGGATTCTCAGCCCAAAGAAAACTGGAGCCACTGGAAGACTCTAGAATAAATTCTGGTACCATCCCAAACTCTCTCTTCATCGGGGTGCAGTTAATTGTCCATGGTCTTGGAAGTGATGCAGGGAAGAAAATACAGAAGCCCACCTTTCCCCTTAGTTGTCTTGACTATTTACCTGCAGCAACCCTCCCCTTTCCATAATTCCCAAGAAAACATTGTAGGACAGCAAAGAGTAAGTATTGATTCAAATATTGGGGGTTTTTAAGATTCATTTTTGTTTATTTGTGTGTGTATTTTGACAGCTGGTATGTATGTGTATGACGTGTGCCTGGTGTCTGTCTGTTGCAGGTTAGAAGAGGGTGTTGATCCCCTGGAAATGGAGTTATAGAGAGTTGTGAGCCACCATGTGGGTGCTGGGAATTGAACCTGGGTCCTCTGCAAAGACATAACCACTGAGCCATTTCTCTAGCCCCTCAAATATTGTTTGATATTCTTTTGTTTTTTGAACCCAGGGTTTTATTGATCACTGAGCTACACCCCACTTCAGGCCCAACTCTTTTTTTTTTTTTTTTAAGATATACTGGTGCAGTAATGACACACAGGTTATGGGAGTAACCAATCACTATGGAATTAGATTAAGGCCCAGTCTGTGAGATGGAACCCACCACAAACACTGCTATCCTGACTGAAGACGTGAGACTACAGGACCACAGGGGAAAAGCCCGCCACTATTATTCTGCTAAAGGAACACAACAATAAAATGATCCCCAGTGATGTGCTGCTGTACCCACAGATCAGTGCATTGTTCAGCCCCCATCAGAGAAGCTTCCTCCTGCAGTAGATGGTAATCAACACAGAGCCCCACAACTGCACAATGGGCAGAGAGTGAGAGAGTTTGGAGCACTCAGTCTTTAATGGGATGACTTTATGAAACCCCTCTGGCTCAGGGATCTATGCTGAAGGTAGAAGGATTTTAAGAGCAAGATGTGGTGACTGACTCCAAGGAAACATCATCTTCCAGACATAACAGGACTGATAGACATATGAATGCACAGAGACCATGACAGCACCCCCAGGACCCACATAGGTTCAGACAGACAGAATTCCAGCACTAAGAGGGGAAAGCAGACAAATTCCCCCTCCTAAGCAAGAAGCTGTTTGCAATTGATCCCTGCCGAGAAGGAAGAATCCCTTTCCTCTAAGGGAGTGTCATTAGGTGTGTTGACCATACCCCAGGATGGGTCCCATGCCCACACAAATTGGACTTCATATTTTTCCTGTGCTTTTTTTTCATTTTGTCTAATTGGTCTTTTGTTTTGATTCTCATTTTTTGTTTTTTTTTTAAGAGAGAGAAAGAACATGAAGTTGTGTGGGGAGGAAGGTAGGGAGAATATGGGAGGAGTTGGAGGAGGGAAAAGAATATGATTAAAATAAATTGTTTGAAAAATATTTTTAAGCCGAGCTTGGTGGCCCACATCTTGAGTCTCAGCACTCGGGAGGTAGAGGCCAGCCTGGACAGCCAGGGCTGTCACACAGAGAAACCCTCTCTTGGAAAAAAAATTTTTTTTTTGTTAATTAAGAGATTTATTTGTTTGTTTGTTTATCTGGGGGGGGTGGCACATGCCTTTAATCCCAGCACTTGGGAGGCAGAGGCAGACAGAACAGCCTGGTCTAGAGTGAGTTCCAGGACAACCAGGGCTAAAGAGAAACCCTTTTTGAAAAACCAAAAAAAAAAAAAATAATAATAATAAATTATTTTTTAATTTTTTGTGCACATGTGTTTTTATATAAGTGTGTGTGTGCGTAGATAAGTATGGGTACCTTCAGAGTACAAAGGAGGATATCAGATCACCTGGATCTGGAGTTACAGGGACTTCTGAACCACCTGTCATGGATGCTGCGGTTGAACTCGGGTCCTCTGAAGAACAGCAAATGGTTTTAACAGCTGAGCCTTCTCTTCAGCCCTGTCTTCTTTTTATTTTTGTTTTTTATAGGAAGTAGTTGATACTTTATTTCCTGAATCCCTGTGATTCTCACCAGGCAAATTCTATTTTAGCATATTTATAGAAACAAAAGTATTCAATGAAATAATAATAAAAAGGTTCAAATGTGTGAAGGGCACCTCTGTCTCACTACATGTATCTTTACAATGTAACGTGTTGTTTA